>JAGFNQ010000397.1:426669-561029 GCA_024364735.1 Boesenbergia rotunda
AAAGCCCTAGCGAAGGACTGCTAGGCACTGGCAAAGGAATGCCAGGAAAGAAAGCCCTAGCGAAGGATTGCTAGGCAACTGGCGAAGGACTGCCAGTATCAAGCCCTAGCGAAGGATTGCTAGGCAACTGGCGAAGGACTGCCAGTATCAAGCCCTAGCGAAGGACTGCTAGGCTCCAGGCGAAGGATAGCCTGGGACTTAAGCCCTATCGAAGGACTGCTAGGCAACTGGCGAAGGACTGCCAGTTTACAAGACCTGACAAAGGACCGTCAGGCAAAAGTCCAACCAGAGGAACGGTTGGCAACAGGTAAATTCTCCCGAGAGGAGTAGGTGAGGACGCGTTCCCCGTCGAGGGAACAGTAGGCGTCGGTTCGACCTAGGGCTCCATTTTGGAGACCAAAGTCAGAACCAAGACAGCTAAGGCTGTATAAACAAATACTTTATTGCTTTATTGTATTTTGGACTAACCCTGGATGCAGGACCAAAGGAAGGAGTGTCTGCAGCTCAGATAGCCTCAAAGGAATGAGGAAGTAGCTGAGTAGGGCGCCCGGAGTGTCCCGGGCGCCCCCAAGGGCCATACAAAACAAGTAAAAAAAAAAGGAGTTCGAATACATGCTGGGGCCGGGCGCCCCCGTGCTCCCGGGCGCCCTCGCTGCTCCCGGGCGCCCCCTGCGCTGCGGGCGCCCCCATGCGCAACATCGAACCCGAACCCCTCGAAGCCAAGGAGATAGGACTTTGACCAGGTCAATTCGGGCGCCCCGAGCGCTCCGGGCGCCCTGGTCAAAGCGGATCCAGAGGATAGACGCTGACCGAGAGCTCTGCGGATCAGGTGCCACGTGGGGGGCGCCCCCGACGTCCTGGATGCCCCCAGGCCCTATATAAAGGGCCTTCGACCAAGGCTTCAGGAAAACTGTTCTCTCAACGCCCCAAAGATCTTCTACGCTCGTGCCTTGCTCCGGAAACACTCCAACTCGAGCCGACGACGTCCCGCTGCCCCGAAGGAGTCAATCCACTCCGGACGTCGGTAACGAAGATCGAATTTTTTATTATTATTGTTAGTGCACTTACTTGTAATAAATTATTGTAAACTGATTTGCGCGTATATAAAATTGCCCAAAGTAAACGGTCAACGACCGTGGGCCTTGGAGTAGGAGTCGACACAGGCTCCGAACCAAGTAAATCGACTGTGTCTTTGTGCTGTGATTGTTTTATTTTATATCCGCTGCGTACGTGCTCTTTACGAAAATCCGAACGATTTCCGATATTCACCCCCCGTCTATCGGTTTTCACGATCCAACAAGTGGTATCAGAGCGGGGAAGTTCAAACTGGTGCAACCACCAGTTTGAAATTTTTTCGGATTTTTACTTTTCTATTTTTTCTTACGAATTTTTCGTTAAATATTTCATTCGATTTTTTTTGCGAGGTTGGTGCAACACCCCTCGTTACTTAATTTATCCAGGACTGCTAATCCAAGACCTAGTCTTGGAAAATTCATTTTTCTGTTAGTTTTCTTTTTCAGACTAAATGGCCATGCAAGAGGGATTCAGCACCGCCAGACCTCCACTCTTTAGTGGAGAAGACTTTTCTTACTGGAAAAGTCGTATGGAGGTCCACCTGAAAACTCAGGTGGACATGTGGATCATTATCCAGTCCGGTCTGGAGATCCCCCGAAATGCCGAAGGACTTCCTCAGAACTACTCAGAATGGGACAACGCCCTAAAGCGAAAGATAGAAGCCGACGCAAAAGCTACTCAAACTCTTCAATGCGGATTGACGAAAGAGGAGCTGAACCACGTGGGCCCCTTTAACAGTGCAAAGGAGCTGTGGACAAAACTGATCGAGCTACACGAAGGGACTTTAGATACTCGGATCAGCAAGAGGGATCTGCTACTAAACAAACTCTACACCATCAAGATGGCCGACAACGAAACAGCAGCCCAGCTCCACGCACGAATCCAAGAGGTAATGAACGGTCTTCACACAATAGGTCACAAGGTTGAAAACCGTGACCTAATAAGGTATGCTCTAAACGCCTTCCCTAGAAACACCTTGTGGGCATCTATTGTAGATGCATACAAGGTCTCTAGAGATCTTTTTAAAATAAAATTAGATGAATTGTTTTCCGAACTAGAACTGCACGAACAAACTAACACCAATATGGTCGAGAAAGGTATTGCTTTCGTTGCAGGTAAAACTGGAAGGACAACGAAGAAGAAGCCTGAACCTGAATCCGAGTCTAACTCTGACTCAGACTCAGAAGACGAAGAAGGAGAACAAACTAAGCTGGTCCGGCTCGCTCGAAGCTACTACAAGGAGCTGAAGAACCGAACCAACAAACGAAAAACCGGCCGAAGAAAGGACGAACTAGCTGAACCCGCGAACAAGCCTAATGTAACCTGCTACGAGTGCAAGAAAAAGGGTCACTACAAGTCAGAGTGCCCTAACCTAAAGGAGACAAAAAGGACGAGAAGAAAGAAGGCACTGCAAGCAACCTGGGACGAATCGTCCTCAGAAGAAGAAGAAGAGGCACCCTAGTCCAATCTCCTAGCTCTGACCGCCTCAGATAAAGTCGAGACTGAATCAGAAACAGAACAAGAGGACGGCGAGCTGACCTTCACAGAAGACGGAGAAATTAAGGTAACTGGTTTTAATAGATTGCAATTAAGTGAGTTAATTTCATTTCTTTCTCGAGATTTGGCCAAAGCCAAACTCCGAGTCGAATCCCTCCGACAGGAAGTAAAACTCCTGAAAGAGGGAGCTGACTCTAAACACTTAACCGAGAAGGTTCAGGAAGGAACTCCTACTCAAGTTGAAAAACTTGAAAAGGAAAACTCCTCCCTAAAAACTCAGGTTAAGGATCTTAGATCAGCATTAGAACGATTTACATCTGGTTCCAAAGGTCTTGACATGATCCTTGGAAATCAGAAATCAGTTCTAAATCGATCCGGATTGGGCTATAGAACCAAATCTCGGCAAAGATCATACCTTGCTGTACTGAATCAGTCCAGAGGTAAAATTCAGGCATGGGTACCTAAATTGTACCTGAACAAACCGACTGAATCAAATCAGTATTGGATCCCCAAGGACAAGATTCACATCTTACCTAACCATCACCGTGACTTTAGTCCAGGGGGAGCCAAACTGAAAACTATTTTCATTATTAGATAAACTTGTTATTATTGATTTAAATTGCTTGATTGATTGGTTATTTAATTTCTGCAATATACCATGCTTAGACTTAGGCTAGCTTAAGGACTAAACAAACTTAGCTGAAATTTGACAACATAGTATTGGGTGGAGGTGAGATGATAGTACGTTAGGGAAGCCAATTTGGCGGAACTAGCCAAAGCTACCGATCCAAGACCCAAACTAGTTAGACCAGAAATTTGTCAAAGAATTTTTGAAAATGAAATTTCATTAAAAGGCTTTGTCAAGGAAAGGGTGGATGATCCCATAAGGCTACGGCCAAAGAAGGCCTAGTGCCTCGCCAAGACCTGGAAGCCAATTTCTGAAATTCAAATTCAAATTAATTTTTGTCAAATTCGAATCTAACACAAAAATTCAGTTATTTGTAGATTTAAACTTCTGTTGAAAAATTTAATTGTTTTCAAAAATTAAGTTTTTTTTTGAAAAATTTAATCGTTTTCAAAATTAATTAAGTTTTCAAAATTTAATTATTTTTAAATAAACTTTCAACTTTCAAAACTATCAAAACCTGTCTCACAAAACCTATAAGGTTAACGTGATTGAAAACCCTAGATTTGGGTGAGACAGACTAGGCAGTGAAACTCAATTTAAGCTATTCCTGATTCTAATTGGATCCAAATCAAGAAAATTCTTTATGCGTAGGAACATAAATATTTGGACCAATGGATGTTGGATAGCGGTTGCTCCAGACACATGACTGGAGATAAATTGAAGTTCACCAAGCTCAAACTCAAAAACCTAGGCTCAGTGGCATTTGGCAATAATGCTACACTCAAGGTAATTGGGTCAGGTAATATTGAGCTTAAGTCTGATTTCATTATTAAGAAAGTTCTATTGGTTGAAAACTTTAATTTTAACTTGCTTAGCATAAGTCAGTTATGTGATTCTGGTTATATAGTTACTTTCAACAATTCTAACTGCCTTATTAGAAATAAACAAGACTCAGAAATCATACTT
Organism: Boesenbergia rotunda; assembly: GCA_024364735.1. Lineage (NCBI taxonomy): Eukaryota > Viridiplantae > Streptophyta > Magnoliopsida > Zingiberales > Zingiberaceae > Boesenbergia > Boesenbergia rotunda. The sequence goes on from JAGFNQ010000397.1 coordinate 430,835, forward strand.
AAGGGAACTAGGAAAAACAATGTATACACTATAAATCTTCCCCTTATACCCAAATGTATGTTAACACAATTAGAACAAACAAACCTCTGGCATAGGAGATTAGGTCATACCAATTTGAGAACTATCTCAAAAATTACCCAACTTGGCTTAATCAAAGGTATCCCCAAAATCAAAAATAATGAAAACCTAATATGTGAATCATGTAATCAAGGCAAACAAACCAAATCCAATCACAAACTAATCCAATCTAATTTAACTCAAACCACGCTTGAGCTCCTGCACCTTGACCTATTTGATTCGCATGAAGCCAAGTCACTAAGCGGGAACCGATACTGCTTAGTAATAGTTGATGATTACTCTAGGTTTACCTGGGTTAGGTTCCTAAAAACCAAAGATGAAACCCTAAACCTATTTATTGAATTCTGTAAACTAATTGAAAATCAAAACGACACTAAAATCAAAAGACTTAGGAGTGATCACGGGGGAGAGTTTGAGAATTAACGGTTTGAGGAATTCTGTAAGGTAAATGGGTATTTACATGAATTTTCATGTCCTAGAACCCCCCAACAAAATGGGATAGTCGAGCGAAGGAATAGGACATTACAAGAAGCCGCTAGTACAGCCTGTTATATCCAAAATAGGGTTTTGATTAACAAACGACACAACAAAACCCCCTATGAACTGTACTACCATAGACTCCCAAACCTACATTACCTAAGGGTCTTTGGGTGCAAAGTCCATATCCTAAACACCAAAGACTATTTAGGAAAATTTCAATCCAAGTCAAACCCAGGTATTTTCCTAGGATATTCAACCACAAGTAGAGCCTATAGATCTTACAACAAACAAACTAAGAAAATTGAAGAAACAACAAACTTAATTTTCGATGAAGAAATCAAGTCAACATCTAATAATCCAGACTCAATTTCATCAAACTCTGACCAAGAAAATAATGAACAAATTATTGAACCATTAATTGAACCCTTACACGAACTAACTATTGAACCAATAAATGAATTAACTGAACCAAGAATCGAACCAACAAATGAACCAGCCCAAAGAGTCGAATCAAATAGTGAACCAAACCGACCAGCTGGACCTGAGGCTGAACCAAGCTCTAGAAGAACAAAGAAACCCAGACTTAGTCACCCAACCGATCAAATTGTGGGTGATCCAACTCTAGGAGTCAGGACTAGGTCTTCCTATAGGAACCTTAGCCAAATAGCTATGATATCAAAAATTGAACCCAAAACTATAGAAGAAGCCCTACCTGATCCTGATTGGATCATAGCGATGCAAGAAGAACTAGCTCAATTCGAGAGAAACCAAGTCTGGGAATTAGTACCTAAACCTGAGAGCAAATCCATCATTGACACTAAGTGGGTCTTTAGGAATAAGCTGAATGATCAAGGAGAAATAGTCAGAAATAAAGCCTGCTTAGTAGCAAAGGGTTTCAGCCAAGTAGAGGGATTAGACTACGATGAAACATATGCCCCAGTAGCTAGACTTGAGTCCATTAGAATGTTGTTAGCCTTTGCATCCCATAAAGGATTTAAGTTATATCAAATGGATGTAAAGTCAGCCTTCTTAAATGGATTCATTAAAGAAGAAGTTTATGTAGGACAACCCCCAGGGTTTGAGGACTTAGATAAACCTAACCATGTTTACAAACTAACCAAAGCATTATATGGGCTAAAACAAGCACCTAGGGCCTGGTATGAACGATTATCAACCTATTTAACTTCTAAAGAATTTAAACAAGGCCAAATTGACTCAACATTATTTATTAAAACCCTAGGAAAAGATATATTTATTGCCCAAATTTACGTAGATGACATAATCTTTGGATCCACCAACACCAACTTTCTAAAAGAATTTGTCAAGATAATGGAAGATGAATTTGAAATGAGCTTAGTTGGTGAGCTTACATTTTTCCTAGGACTACAAATCAAACAAACTAGGGATGGTAACTATGTTCATCAATTCAAATATGCTAAAGAATTAATAAAGAAATTTAAAATGGATAACTCTAAAAGCATAAGTACCCCCATGACCACTAATATAAAAATAGATAGTGACCCTGATGGTAAACCAGTATACCTTAAACTCTATAGGAGTATGATAGGTAGCCTACTGTACCTTACAGCCAGTAGACCTGATATTCTCTTTGCTGTAGGGATGTGTGCTAGATACCAAACCTGTGCTAAGGAAACACACTTAGCAGCCCTAAAAAGAATACTGAGATATGTAAAGGGCACCCTAAATGTAGGGATTTGGTATCCTAGGACCTCAACTTTTGCTTTAACTGGATACTCAGATTCTGACTATGCTGGCTGTAAATTAGATAGAAAGAGCACAAGCGGAAGCTGCCAACTGTTAGGTCAGAGTCTAGTCAGTTGGTGCAGCAGAAAACAACACTGTGTGGCTCTATCCACAACTGAAGCTGAGTATGTGGCATTAGGAGAGTGTGTGGCTTAACTTTTATGGATGATGCACACACTTAAGGACTTCCAGCTCAACTACACCCAAACTCAAGTATTTATTGACAATATAAGTTCAATTAATTTAACTAAGAACCCAATCCAACACTCCAGAACCAAACATATAGAAGTTAAACATCATTTTGTAAGAGACCATGTAACCAGGGGTGAAATAGTACTTAAGTATATTGACTCTAAATCCAACCTAGCTGATATATTCACAAAGCCCTTACCTGAGTCTGAGTTCAGCTCACTAAGAAGGCAGTTAGGATTGTGCTTTGTAGAATAGATTATTTGATTTTTTTCGACTTGATTTAAAATTGTTTTTAAATTTTTTTTTTTTGATTTTGAAAAACTATTTTTACTTAATTTCAAAATCAGTTTTTCATTTTTTTTAGTTTTATTGCAAAACTACCCCCTTTAAAAATTAGGGCTTTTTCGAAAATGGACTTAGCCTAGGCCCTAACTCTAGAACTGCATGCACCTATAGACTTAGAAGCCAGCATCTCACAAGCACCTTAGGGTACTTTTGATTGATAACCTAGAAAGAGTTGAGATGCTTAGGTCTTTGCCTTAATTCAAGATGCTTTAAGTCAGTGCATCTGCAGTAATTGGGGCACTAAATACAACTTAAACAACAATCCAGTTAAGTGTCAAGTTTAGAAAATCTAACTTGAACAGAAACACTTAACTTGACTAACCCTAGCAAAAACTACTGTTTATAACAGTTAGTAAGTAGCTAATTGGGTTAGACAGATCCCTACAGAGAAAATTGATTGATTTAGTGTAAATCTAATTATGAATTGGTTCAGTACAGCAAATTCTTATTTATTTCCTTTACTCATGCTATATTTATCTGTTTTGATATATGACAAAGGGGGAGAGATAGGAAAGGAAAGAGAAAAATTACTTTTACTTTTTCAAAATTTTTTCCTTTATTCAAAAAGGAGAGAGTAAAATTTTCTTATAGAGTAAAATTTTCTCATCTTTTATTCAAAATCTTATAGAGTAAAATTTTCTTATCTTTTATTCAAAAAGCTTAAAAGCTTTCAAAAGTTTTCAAAATTTTTCCTTTATTCAAAAAGGTTCAAAAATATACTTTTCCTTTATTCAAAAGCTTAAACATTTTGAAGAAGTACTTAAAGTTCTTAAAGCTTTCAAAATTTGCCTAAGTACTCCAGTTTCAAAAGTTCTTAAAGCTTTCAAAATTTTTGCCTAAGTACTCTAGTTTCAAAATTTCTTAAAGCTTTTAAAATGTTGCTAAGTACTCTAGCCTTTCAAAAGGTTCTTACTTAAGCTTGTCAAAATTTTTTTTGTACTCTAAAGCTTAAGTTTTTCAAAACTGTATTAAAACTGAAATTCTTACTTAAACTAACATTTTCAAAAAGTTTTCAAGTACAAGTAAAGTTTTTTTAACCCCACGAATTTTTGAAAAATCTAGGGGGAGATTCCTTCCAGGGGGAGGGAACAAAAGTTAAAACTTTTTCATGTTTTGCTTAAACTTAACTTTCTGAACTAGGGTTGCCATAAATCAAAAAGGGGGAGATTGTTGGTGCAGAATGCACCTAAGTCAAACCTGTGTTTTGATAATGGCAACATAGGTCAAAAGTTAAGTCCTTGTTTTCTAACAAGTTAATCTAGTATGCAGGAAAAGCCCTAGCGAAGGACTGCTAGGCACTGACAAAGGAATGCCAGGAAAGAAAGCCCTAGCGAAGGATTGCTAGGCAACTGGCGAAGGACTGCCAGTATCAAGTGTAACACCCCAAAATTTTCCCATATGAAATATTATGAATTCATGAAATATTATTATTATTATGAAATATTATGAATTCATGAAACATTATTATTATTATGAAATATTATGAATTCATGAAACATTATCATTATTATGAAATTTCATGATGGGCTTGGCTTAATGGGCTTTGATATGGATTAGTGCAAAATGTGATAAAAAGAAGAGGTAGAAAGGAGGAAGCAAGGATTGAACCTTGAACCTCCTAGTTGCACTAATCATGTCATAACCAACACACCAAGCCATGTTTCATGTTGAGAGAATAAGAAACATGCTTGTTAAAGCTAGGGAAGTGAAGAGACATGTCTCTTCATGAGAAAAGTATAAATAAGTGAAGGGAAGTTGGAATAACTTCCTCTCTTCTTCTTCCTCACTCTTCCCTCTTCAAAACCGAAAACTCTCCCCTCCCCTTCTCAAATTTTCGAAACTCCAACCCTAGGTTTCCTCCATAAGAAAAAAAACTCCCAAGAGGGCCCTATAGAGAGACTACCTTCTACTAAAGCAAGGCTAAGGAAAAAAGCGCAAGAAGGGCTCTCCTCTCCTCCTCTTCAAGGACTTCTTGGGGGAGATTCAAGCGAGAGGATGTAAGTAATCCCCTCACCTGCATTACAATAGTTTCGAGTGTTTAAAAAGGGTTTAAACATAGGATGAAGCTCTTGATGTTTTCGGCCAAGAAGGTTTTTAGGGCTTGCGAGGGTTTAAACTACTCCTATACTTGCATATGTTTTTCCTCATGATGTGTGACTAAATATATGATGATAATATGATGTTTTCCTTGTCCTTAAGCCCCCAAAAACCCGGAGTAGGCTTGCTGGAATTTTCGGCCAAGGACCTCTTTTAGGGCTTAGAGAGGTTTAAACTCCTAGTATGCTTGATAATGACCCTCCCTATGATATATAAGATGATATGTGATGTAAATATGGTTTATTCATGATTTTAACATGCTTGGAAACTAAGGTATGTATGCTGGAATTTTCTGTAAAGAATGATAAGTAGGACTTAAGAAGGGGTAACAACCCCAACATGCCTTCTAATGTCTCCTCTATGATGCCTACCTTAATGTATGATGTTAGTGTAATGTTTTTCATGGTTTATCATGCTCTAAACTTAGAGTTTATATGCTGGAATTTTCTGATTAAATAAGAATTTGGGCTAAGAGGGAAGCTACAACCCCAATTAGGCACGCCAAGGATGCCCATGATATGCTATGAGTAGTATAGGTGATAACATGTCTTCTCCCATGTTTTTTCATGCTCTAAGAATCATGATGTACATGTCTATGTTTAAGCTCTTTAAGCACCCTTATGTTATGCATGGCTTATGTATGATGAAATGCCTAAGAGATGCTTCCCTGTAAGTCGGGACTAAGAACACTCTTCATGATAAGATAAGAGGCATGCTATGCTCATGATATGACAATGAAGTGATAGGTTATGATGATGTGCTTATGATATGATAAGAATGTGCTATGCAACCCCTAGGTCGACGGACTATGAACGGACCTAGTAAGAAACAAGAATGTGTTATGCTTATGATATGATAAAAATCCATGTATGCTATTTTACTTTGTATGGCTTGTACCGGACCCTAGCAAGGTCCACGGGTGGGCTCCGGATGCAGCCCCTAGGTCGACGGACTATGAACGGACCTAGTAAGGGGATGGGCTCCCGAGACGCCCCTAGGTCGACGGACTATGAACGGACCTAGTAAGGGGATGGGCTCCCGAGACGCCCCTAAGTCGACGGACTATGAACGGACCTAGTTTCCCTAGTAGGTTAGAGACTAGCTACCTCGGCCTATTAGGGATGCGCGCATTATGTATGTATGTATGTGGTACAAGCCGGGATCCCCCAAATGATGATGGATGTATGTTTAAGTACCTATATGTATGATTTTAAGAAAAGCATATGCATGTACTTATCCTATGCATGTTTTCAAAAGAGCATCTTGCATTCGCATTTTTGTCATGACTATATGACTATTATGCTATAAAGGTGAATTATGTTAAGTTCAAGTATGCTTCTTATGATAAGTACATATGCTCCCTTATGCTATGTTAAGTTAAGTGTTTTTAATTCTATGCACTATTATGACGTGATGCTTTCTCTACTTGATGGAACGTATGATTTTGTGAGTAGGAAGGGATCTTACTAAGCTATATGCTTATAGTTTTCATGTTTCCCTTATACTGCAGAAAAGGGTAAGGAATGGATAAACTAAAGGGAGCAGCAGGAGGGGCAAAGATGTGTGTGGTGGTGGCATGGTGGAAGAAGATCTACTTATGTTTTGTTTAGTTATGCATATGCTGAGTATTGCATGTTAAATGTTGAATCATACTTACTAAGTTGCTACTTGCTGATATTTAGACTCATATGGATATTTCATGCTCACTCTCGCTCATATGCTAAGTACTTAGTTTAGACTTGCTAAAGAACTTTAGTATTATGTTATCCTTCCTCATACTTACTACTCTGTCTTAAGAAATGGCTATGTGGCATGCTTCTATTATGCAAGTAAGAATGTAAAGGTACCTAGCATGCTCTCCTCAATGTCTAAGATGTTTAAAAAGTTTCATGCTTACATGTTCAAGTACAAGATTATACATGTATCATGCTCAAGTTTCAAGTTTCAAACGCTTCCGCTAAAACGAAAACTATGTTCGCGTAACCCCGCCCTAGTGTGAGAAGGGTGGGCGTTACATCAAGCCCTAGCGAAGGATTGCTAGGCAACTGGCGAAGGACTGCCAGTATCAAGCCCTAGCGAAGGACTGCTAGGCTCCAGGCGAAGGACAGCCTGGGACTTAAGCCCTATCGAAGGACTGCTAGGCAACTGGCGAAGGACTGCCAGTTTACAAGACCTGACAAAGGACCGTCAGGCAAAAGTCCAACCAGAGGAACGGTTGGCATCAGGTAAATTCTCCCGAGAGGAGTAGGTGAGGACGCGTTCCCCGTCGAGGGAACAGTAGGCGTCGGTTCGACCTAGGGCTCCATTTTGGAGACCAAAGTCAGAACCAAGACCGCTAAGGCTGTATAAACAAATACTTTATTGCTTTATTGTGTTTTGGACTAACCCTGGATGCAGGACCAAAGGAAGAAGTGTCTGCAGCTCAGATAGCCTCAAAGGAATGAGGTAGTAGCTGAGTAGGGCGCCCGGAGTGTCCCGGGCGCCCCCAAGGGCCATACAAAACAAGTAAAAAAAAAAGGAGTTCGAATACATGCTGGGCCGGGCACCCCCGTGCTCCCGGGCGCCCCCTGCGCTGCGGGCGCCCCCATGCGCAACATCGAACCCGAACCCCTCGAAGCCAAGGAGATAGGACTTTGACCCGGTCAATTCGGGCGCCCCGAGCGCTCCGGGCGCCCCGATCAAAGCGGATCCAGAGGATAGACGCTGACCGAGAGCTCTGCGGATCAGAGGCCACGTGGGGGGCGCCCCCGACGTCCCGGGCGCCCCCAGGCCCTATATAAAGGGCCTTCGACCAAGGCTTCAGGAAAACTGTTCTCTCAACGCCCCAAAGATCTTCTACGCTCGTGCCTTGCTCCGAAAACACTCCAACTCGAGCCGACGACGTCCTGCTGCCTCGAAAGAGTCAATCCACTCCGGACGTCGGTAACAAAGATCGAATTTTTTATTATTATTGTTAGTGCACTTACTTGTAATAAATTATTGTAAACTGATTTGCGCGTATATAGAATTGCCCAAAGTAAACGGTCAACGACCGTGGGCCTTGGAGTAGGAGTCGACACAGGCTCCGAACCAAGTAAATCGACTGTGTATTTGTGCTGTGATTGTTTTATTTTATTTCCGCTGCGTACGTGCTCTTTACGAAAATCCGAACGATTTCCGATATTCACCCCCCCTCTATCGGTTTTCACGATCCAACAATGACTAACGACGGCTTAACCATATGGAAGCCCAACAGTCGTTAGTATACAACGTGTAGATATGGTGCATGCTACGAGATGCACGAACAACCGGAGAAACAACGATGCAACCAAAATCCAACAAGTAAACGATGCATCAATACATCCAACCGGAAATCGAAACCAACAGTTATGCACCTACACTACTAGGTAGGATATTTCTAATGCCAAATAAACCTATCTGTGTTTAATGGACTTCTAAGTACTCGTATACAAGCGACACTTTACTGAACAGAAAACCAACAGGGGACTGTATGGATACGAATTTTGAATACTCGAAGATCAACGAAGAATAAGTATCAATGGCGATGTTAAAATAACAAACAACAAAGAATAAGGTCAAGCAACCTACTAGACATAAAATAGCCATGCTTTAAGGTAAAAGAAACTACTCGAGTACAAAGGAGAAGTACCCGCCTTAATTCAGAAGTCCGTAAGCGGAAAGAACCTTCCACGATCGACGACGTGAGTCCAAGGTCAAGGTCCTGTATAATAATTAATAAAGTTTAGCTAATTATAAAATTAACAAATTATCTAAACAAAATACAAAATATAATTAGGATAAATCCTAACTATGATACATATTTAATTAACTCATAAATACAACTGATTCATTCAAACAAATTATACAAACTTAATCTTCCAAGCTAAACAGCCAATTCAAACACATGGCAAGGGGATTTCCAAAACCATGAGGTGCTCATCACACACCACAGGAAACACCAATTCAATCCCTAACACTTCACCTCACATCACCAACAATATAATTAAAGGAAACTACCATCTAACAAATACAAAAACTATATACTCAAAAACACAATGTAGAATAGTAACATTAGAAGTAATCACTGACATTTTAATCTCAGACTAAAACTCTAGCCGATCATAACAATAATAACATACTATCTTAGAACACTTACTTCATACTACAATGTGAACACTCACAAAACAATTTAACATTCCTTTAGCACTAATAATAAAAACATGATCAAACACTATGTCAATCTCTACTTCTACATTACTAAAAAGTAATAAAACACTCACCTATAAGTCAAAATCCCAATTCAGAACCTTACCTAGATCATCTGCCTAGGGTTCGGGTGAGAATAGGTTGCGGCGGTGTCGAGCGATGGTCGGCACAGACGCAAATAGAGGCGACGTGAGGCGCAGCGTCGGCTAGGGCTTCGCGCGAGGGCGGCGGTGCTCTGCTCGTGCGCGCTGGAGAAGAAGAAGAAGAAAGGAAGTGGAGAAGGCAGGACAGCGGTCAGCGGTTGCGAGGGAGAGGCGATGGCTAGGGCTCAGCGGCGTCGGGCGAAAACCGCAAGGGATCGGCGTCAGGGAGAAGAAAACGACAGAAGGGAATCGGTGAGGAAGTTAGGGCTTTTAGGGGTTTTAAATAGTTTTTTTAAAACACTTTTACATAAAGGCCCTCCAAGTTTGGGAAATTACAACTAAGCCCTGTAAAATTTCGATTTTCGATATTCTCCCCCACTAATAAAAATTTGTCCCCAAATTTAGCTAGTGAACCACAACAAATACTAGTCAACAACCAGAGAAATCAACAACCCAGACTAGTCCGCAACCATAAACTGCAACGAGTACTGGTCAACAACAAGAGAAATCAACAACCCAGATATAATATGAATACGGAATGAAAAACAATCATACGCACCTTAAGTAAATAGAGGATAGCGAGCTCTGATCGTATCCTCGAGCTCCCAAGTAGCTTCCTCATCAGAGTGGTGCTGCCAACCAACTTTAACCAATCGAACTATCTTGTTCCTCAACTGATGCTCTTTGCGGTCCAAAATCTGCATAGGCATCTCCTCATAAGTTGTGTCTGGCTGAAGTGTGACCGACACCTCTGATAACACATGTGTAGGATCTGATACATATTTTCTCAACATGGAAACATGAAACACGTCATGAACTCCAGCCAGTGACGGTGGTAATGCCAGACGATAAGCGACGGCTCCAATCCGCTCCAAAATCTGGAAAGGTCCAATGTAGCGGGGAGCTAGCTTACCTCTCAACCCAAACTTCTTCACCCCTTTCGTGGGTGACACTCGTAAGAACACGTGATCGCTCACGGAGAACTCCAAGGGTCTGCGTCTCCGATCTACATAACTCTTCTGACGATCCTGAGCCTCTGACAACCTACGTCTGATAGTACGGACTAGCTCTGCATCATGCTGAATACTCTGAGGACCTAGCAACTGAGATTCCCCAACCTCCTCCCAGAGGGTGGGTGTCCTGCAAGCTCTACCATACAACGCCTCGAAAGGTGTCATCTGAATAGCCGAATGATAGCTATTATTATAGGCAAACTCAACCAAATGCAGGTGATCCTCCCAGTTGCCTCCAAAGTCCATAACGCAAGATCTCAACAAATCCTCCAGTGTCTGAATGGTATGCTCGGACTGTCCGTCCGTCTGCGGATGAAAGGTTGTACTGAATCGAAGCTCGGTACCAATGGCCTGCTGCAAACTCTGCCAAAATCGTGAAGTGAAACGCGGGTCTCTATCTGATATGATGCTCAGAGGAACACCATGTAGTCTGATAATCTCACGGCAGTACAACTCTGCCAGCTTGTCCAGAGAATCTGTCCTCTGAATTCCCAAGAAATGAGCGGATTTGGTTAATCGATCAACGATCACCCAAATTGCATCGTGTCTTCTACGAGACCTCGGTAATCCAACAACGAAATCCATCGTGATGTGCTCCCACTTCCACTCAGGAATAGGGATCTTCTGAAGTAATCCAGCAGGTCTCTGATACTCGGCCTTCACCTGCTGGCACACCAGACATCTAGCAACAAAATCCGCGATGTCTTTCTTCATACCGTTCCACCAATAGGAATGTCTCAAATCTCGGTACATACGGGTTCCACCTAGATGTAAAGCAAACCGAGATCGATGAACCTCCTGAAGCAACTCATCCATGACTGGATGTGACTTAGGTACACATAATCTTCCTCAGAAATAAAGAATACCCTCATCATCACGTATAAAGTCAGACTACTGCTCTGAGGCTATCCGGCTGCCTAGGAACTGCAGATGCTGATTACTACCCTGAGCCTCTCTGATCCTCGTCCTGATCGAAGACTGAGCAACCATAGTCACCAATAATCCTTTCTCTGTCTGACCCTGCTCCTCCAGTCCCAACTCTGAGAAGCTTTGAACTAAATCGGTGACCATAACCTGGTGACAAGCCAAAACACTCTGGGATTTTTTGCTGAGTGCATCCGCAACTACATTAGCTTTCCCTGGATGGTAGCTAATAGTACAGTCATAATCCTTCAAGAATTCCATCCATCTTCTCTAACGAAGATTTAGCTCCTTCTGAGTGAATAAATACTTGAGGCTCTTGTGATCCATGAAAATCTCAAACGTGACGCCGTAGAGATGATGTCTCCATATCTTCAGGGCAAAAATAATAGCTGCAAGCTCTAAGTCATGAACTGGATAATTCTTCTAATGCTCCTTCAGCTGACGAGAAGCATAAGAGACTACCTGTCCATGCTGCATCAAAACTGCACCCAAACCCTGATGTGAAGCGTCAGTGTATAGTACAAATCTGTCCTCGCCTGAAGGTAACACCAATATAGGCGCAGACACCAATCACCGCTTGAGCTCCTGAAAACTAGTCTCTCAAGCTTCTGTCCAAACAAATTTCACACCTTTTTTGGTCAGACGTGTCAACGGTGAAGCGATGCTGGAAAACCCCTCAACAAATCGACGATAATAACCAGCCAATCCGAGAAAACTACGCACCTCCTGAACTGACTTAGGCTACTCCCAACTGGTGACAGCCTCGTTCTTTTGGGGATCTACAGAGATACCTCTACTAGAAACAACGTGTCCGAGAAAACCCACAGAAGACAACCAGAAAGCACACTTGCTAAACTTTGCATACAACTGCTCTTGTCGGAGCGTCTCCAGAACGATGCGAAGGTGGCGCGCATGTTCCTCCTCGGAACGGGAGTAAATCAGGATGTCGTCAATGAAAACAATAACAAACTGATCCAAATACTCCATAAAAACCCGATTCATCAAATCCATAAATATTGCAGGAGCATTGGTAAGCCAAAATGGCATTACCAAAAACTCGTAATGTGCGTACCGGGTGCGGAAAGCTGTCTTCTGAATATCCGAATCCCTGATTCTCAACTGATGATATCCGGACCGCAAATCAATTTTAGAATACACTGAGATATCCTTCAACTGATCAAACAAATCTTCAATACGAGGTAGGGGATACTTGTTCTCGATAGTCACAGCATTCAACTGTCTGTAGTCGATGCATAACCTCATAGAACCATCCTTTTTCTTGACGAATAAAACTGGTGAACCCCATGGAGATACACTAGGATGAATAAATCCCCTGTCAAGCAACTCTTGAAGCTGGATCTTTAGCTCGTCCAACTCCTTAGGCATCATACGATATGGAGCCTTTGATGCCGGCGCAGTCCCCGGAATCAACTCGATCACAAATTCAACATGCCTTCTGGGAGGCAAACCAGGTAGCTCCTCTGGGAACACGTCTGGATATTCTCGGACCACTGGAACACTCGAGAGTTGAGGGCTACTGCTACCATCAGTGCAGATCAATGATAATAGAAAACCCTGGCATTCATGCGATATATGCTTCTGAGCTTGAAGTGTAGAGATAATAGAAATCCCATAATCTCTGGTGCTAATGAATTCCCACGAGGGTTGGTTCGGAGGCTGAAACATGACCACTCTCGCTTGGCAATCAACTATGGCATGATAAGCCGCCAATGAATCCATGCCCAGAATAATATCGAACTCTACCATCTCGAGAACTGACAAATCCATGGTGAGGGTATAATTGCCGAAGTCCAATGGACACGCCTTGACTTCCTGCGTGATATCCAATACCTCACTGGATGGTAGAGGCACTAATAAACGTTGGGATCTAAGGGTAGGCAATCTACTAATTTTTCCCATAAACAGTTGTGATATGAAAGAACTAGAACTACCGGTATCAACAAGTAATTCAGCAGGAAATGCATAAACTGAAATCATACCACGAAAGACCGATCCATCAGCCCGCTGTGCCTCCTCTCTGGTGACTGCATAAACTCGGCCTGTCTCTGTAGCTGAAGGTGGCAATGCTAGAATCGGCTGCGGCTGAGAAGATGAAGGTCCAGCAGTCTGCTGGGGCTGATATCCAGAAGGCCCAACCGACTGCTGAGACTGATAACCCGAAGCTCCAGCCAACGGCTGATGCTGATAAACTACAGGCTAGTATGCTGGACGTGGCTGCTGATAGTATGATCCTATCCCAGAATATTGAGACCCCACTGGTGAGGAGTACTCATGCCCATGCATACCATACATCTGAATTGGTGGTGGAACTGCCTGCTGACATCCTGTCTGCTGCGGTCGGAATGACGTATGAGTCTGACGACCGCCTCGATATGGCCTCTGCAGTCCTGATCAGCCATCCCGAGGAGTAAATGCTATAGACTTATGCTGAGCCTTCAAAGGACAGCCTCAACTCTCATGACCCGGAAGTTTACAATTATAACAGATAGGGTGCTCTAGGGGACAGTCTGGTCTGTCGTGGTCCTCAGAACCACACTGAAAACAATGAGTCACACCCGTAGTAAACCTCTGAGTTTGCTGAGAACCCTGCGACAATCTGGGGTTCTTGAAAAGGCATTTAGTGCATCCATTGTGCATCGCGACTTGATACCTTTTCTCCGAGATTCTCAAGGCTCGTGATTAGTTCTTTTACTATGGCGTGCAGTTGAGCAACTAACTGTTCATCTTCCATTCGGAGGTTGGTAAGCTGGCTTCGTTGGATGTGTTGGAGCAATCTATGGTCCGGAGTGACCATGTATTTTGATGTTTGGGCAAAGGGTTTAAGTTAGGTTTACCCTTGTGTTCTAATATGTGTATATGAGTATGCAGGTTTGCAGGTTATACATATGGACTTAGCTAGACGGCTTCGGGAATTGTGAAGGGTGGCATGGAGGTAAGCAGTGGGCTTATGTGCGCACCTGAGGGACTATTGATAGCAGAGACGATGAGCTAAGGGATGCGGACTTCGAGGCGTACAGAAGGATGGCATGGAGGCAAGCTGGAGGCTTGTGTGCGCATCTGAGGGACGAGGGCCGAAGATGAAGAGGGTGTGAAGGCAATAGTCGAGGCTGCTGGTGAAGAGTCAGCCGAGTCGTGAGGGTACGAGTGCTGAGGGAATGTACTCGCGGAAATCCTAGGGGTCGAGTGTTGAGGGAATTGTACTCGGGAAGGAAAACCTAGGTGGGCAGTCGACTGGGATTTTGGCAGTCGACTGATAAACATCATAGAAATATCAGTCGACTGCTATGGGAGTAGTCGACTGGTAAGTGATGGCTGGAAATTCGAACATTAAGCTGTAACAGTCGAATTTCAGTGGGGGCAGTCGACTGGTGGCGAGGTTTTCAGCCTAAAGTTCTATTTGAAAGGGTTTCATTTTGGCTGGGAGTTTTGACGAATTTGGCTTTGGGTAAAGGCTAAATAGTAGTCTAAGAGCTCAGAGGTGCAGTTGGGATTGTGGCGAGGTTTCTCCACCCACAAGGAGCTACACAAGCTAGCTGGAGGGCATCCGGGGAGTGATCCACCTAAGGATCGAGGGATCGTCCACCTTACGGACTGTCGTGGAGTAGGAGCGTCATCTCTGAACCACATAAATAGGTTTGCGTTAGCGTTGTTTGTTATTATTATTTGTTATTCCGCTTGCGCTTGCTAACGTGTAGGTAGAAAAATCAAAAGTTGCTATTCACCCCCTTCTAGCAAGATAAACACGATCTAACAGGATGTCTCGTCGCGCCAGTTTTGCCTCCGAGGTGCCTTCATGCAATTCCAGGAACTTTTCCCAATGTTCCTATGCCGAGTCGTAGTTCGCGATTCGATTGACATCTTGTTCGGGGAGGACGACCAACAAATGGAATTCTGCCTTTCCGTTTGATATTGCGTTAGCTTGCTCCTTTTTGTTCTAGGAGTCAGGTTCCTTGATTTTTCCTTCGTTATCATTCGGAGCTGAAAAACTATTTTTCATTGTTAGTAATAATTCATAATTATTAGTAAAAAATACCTTCATTTTTCTTTTCCATGCAACGAGCTCCCCCTCAAACTTTGGCGGGTAGATCATTGGTCAAACCATTTTTCAACTTTAGCTATAGTTGGCGGTTAGTTCTTCTGCGGCATCCTAGTTCTGATACCACTTGTCGAGTCGAAGTGGATTGGCAAGAGCGGGTGGGTGAATTGTCACTGCAAAATAAAAATCAATCTTTTGTACGGTCTCACAATGATTTGAGATTAGTTGCAATAATTAGTTAAAAAAACATAAACTAATTAAACTAGTAAAAGACTACGACATAGAGATTTACTTGGTTGCAACCTAGGTGGTTGCTAATCCAAGATAACTGAAGCTCACTATTAAAATCTCCTTCTGGCGGAGACGCCTTTTATAGACTTTGAACCACAAGATAGAGAAAAAATAATAACTAAATTGTATGCAGTTGATGAATGGACTAAAACTGAGCTCTAGGCGCCTATTTATAGTCCTGGTCAGAGTTATCTGTTTGTCGACGTGACACTTATAGGGCGCCTGACACATGGCCTAATAGTAATCCAAAGAGCAATGATCGCAAATGGCTAAACATAACCTCTCGGCCCCTTGTATGAACATGGGCGCCTGAGTGCTCGGGCACATAGTGCTCATGTGCCCGAGACCCCAAGCCCCCGTGAAATGAGATTAATACGAAAAATGACAACAAGAACAATAGAGAACACACTAGATTTACGTGGAAAACCCTTGACGGGAAACACCATGGGCAGAGGAGGAAAAATAACTATGAACAGTGGAATACAAAGTCAGCGGCTTTGATAAAGTAAATAGAAGTAGATGTTGGATCGGAGTAAATCGATAGAGGGGGGGTGAATATCGATCTAAAATTTTTGGACAATTTAAGAGAAATACGCAGCAGAAATAGTAAAGCAAAGTCGCTAACACGATTTGTTTTACTTGGTTCGGAGTCGCGGTCGGCTCCTACTCCAAGGCCCACGGTCCTTGACCGTTTACGTTGGACAATTTTATATTCGTAGAAATGATTACAGTTTCGAGTACAGATATAGAATCAAAAAAGAGAATTACAACACTTAAGAAATGACAGCTTTTACCGACGACCGGAGTGGATTGAATTTTGGAGCAGCGGGTCGTCGTCGGCGCTTGAATCGCGAGTGCAGAGCGTGCCGGAGCATAGCGCTTTAGCGAAAGTGTTGAAAGCGAGATTTTCAAGTTCTGTTGAAGCCTTGGGGATGAACCCTCTTTTATAGTGGTCGACTGGGCGCCTGTGTTGAAGGGGGTGCCTACACGTGGCCTCTCCTGCGCGAACTCTAATCCGCAGGCTCGGTCAGCGCTTATCCCCTTCATTGAGGCGCCTGAGCTGTCTGGGGTGCCTATGTTAACACAGGCGCCTAGCTTGACTTGGTCCAAAGGCTTTCCTGGCAGTTTGCTTCGATGGTCTTGGTTTGGCCTTGCACTGGGGCGCACGTATCCATGCATGCACCTAGCCCAGTGAGGCGCCTCCTTCCAATGAGGCGCCTGAGCTGCAGAAACTCTGTCCCTTCATTTCCTGCAACCAGGGTTAGTTCCAAACACAAGAAGCAAATAAATGATATGTTAGACATTATTTACAGCCTAAGCTGTCTTGGTTCTGACTTTGGGTCTCCCAAATGGAACCCTAGGTCGAACCGACGCCTAATGTTCCCTCCTCCGGGGAATGCGTCCTCACCTACTCCTCTCGGGAGAATTTACCTTTTTTGCCAACCGGCTCCTCCGGTTGGACTTTTGCCTAGCTTTACTCACCAGGTCTGTTAGGATGTATACTAAAAGCTTTGCCTTTTGGTTAAGGATACATCTACATTTTAAAGAGAATCAGAAAATCACACAGTGCATATTTATATTAGTATGTGCACTAAACTTCTAATGCTTGGCATTGTAGATAACATGGTGCGTGGTGTCACACAGAAGATCATGTTATCAGGTTCCTTATCGAAGCAAAAGAAAGAGGCTCACAACCGAGATAGAGTTGGACAAACCATCGGGATGGTTGTAGTGTGATCAGGTGTGGTTTATCTTAACCATAGGATTACACTAGTGTACTTTGAGTACATTGAGTAGGACCAAAAGAGAGGTCATCTAATTTTTGTACTGACCTAGTAAATTGGATTAGACCTCCGATGCTATTATGGAGTACGTTCTCTTAATCCCGAAATAATGACGGGCATATATTATTAATTATTATATCTTTGATTTATCAATGGGCGAGATCTATTTTGTTAGATCGATAGACCCGGTAAGTTGAAAAATAATATTAATAATATGATGTGCCGTTGATTATTGACGGAATCCGTGTCCTGGTGAGTCAGGGTGATGATGCCCCCTTGGTGAGCTCAAAAGGATCGTCATGTCAAATCTTGCAAGTGGACCATGGTCCGGCATGTCGAAAAGGTTGAGTGGTACTAATCAAGGATCAAGAAGATAATTAATTCAATTATTAGTAAATTAAATTAATTATCGGGCATACGATATCTTAAACACGGGGAGATTGATGACTCGTAATAGGTGGAGCCCATATAAAAATATGAGGGTTGGTGAGGAAGTACAATGGGATCTTTTAGTGGAATGGATCTCCATTAATGGATCGGGTTTGGATCTATTAGCGGGCCAAGAACCAACTCCTCCTCATGGTCCCTATCTTAGCCCAATAAAGCCCCATAAGAGTTATGATAAAAGGCCAGATTAATTAATGAATTAATTTGGGATTAATTAATTAATCTCGAATTAATTAAAGAATTAATCATGGAATAATTAAGGAATTATTCTATATAAAAATTTGGATGGAATAATTAAAGGAATTGATCATGGATTAATTAAGGAATTAATCTATATAAATTTTTATAATCAATCCATATTTAATTGGAAAAATTTTCCAATTAAACTAACTAATCCCCTATATAAACCCCTCTCCCTCTCTCTCTCAAGAGAGCTCTAGGTTCATGGGCGCCGACGAGAAGAAGCAAGAAGAGAGGAGGTTTCTCCTTGTTCTCTCTTGATCTCTTGGGTGTGTAGAATCGGCAGGAGAGGGAGGTACATGGTGGTGACCGGCTTGGTGCAAGGGAATGGGCGGAAGTTGGCCGATGGCAGGTTTAAAGGAGCTTGCGGCGCCGGCGGCAAGAAGGAAGGAGAGATCAACTCTCCTCCTCTCTTCTTCCTTGTTCTCTTCTTCTTCCCTCACAGTAAGCTTCTCCTCTGTGTGCGCAAGGAGCAGGAAGGAGGAGTCGCCGGTGGCCGGAAAACAGAGGTTGTCCTCTTGATTTGGCGTCGGCGGTGAGGAGGAAGGACTAGGGCTGTTCCGGTGGGATTAAGGAAGAAGAAAAAGTTTGTTCGGCTTCTTCTTCCCTTTCTTCATCTTCCTAGCAGCCTCTCGAAGCTGCCTCTTGGTCGGTCGGAGCTTGGAGCTCAAGGTGGTCGGCGGTGAGAAGAGGAGAGGAGCGAAGAGGAAGTGGCCGAAACCCTAGCTAGGGTTTTGCTACCAAAGAGGAAGAGGATTATAGAAGAAGGATTGATTCGCGTGTCTTGGTGACTGTACGACTTGGGAGATTGTCGCCCACACGACATCCAAGAGGGGAGGGTCATAAGATAGAAGACTGCGAGGTAAACGACGAGGTATATTTCTCCCGAGCTCCGTTTTTATTAACGCATGTCTTAATTGTGCTATATCGCTTTGCCTTGTCATTTTATGTAAGTTAGATTATTATTTTGATTTGATATCATGGTTAATAATTAACTAACTGGACCCCGAAGATAAACACAAAAACCGGCGATCCAAATCGTCGTCTTTTCCGCGGTTAGTTAATCCGGAAAGTTACAAAGCCTTTTGGCTAAGTTGTAACTTGGACTAATTAACACGACGACGAATCGGTCGTTATAGGGATGAGTCTCTATTCAGATTAAAATTTTAATCCGTGGACATAGAGAGGTCTCTCAGATATGACCACGTGGTTGTCTTGGAAACCACCAAGCCATACCAACAAGTGGTATCAAAGCCAGGTTTCCGGTTTTGTGTGTTTAGGATTTGGTTATTTTTCTGCACATTATCATGTACGTTATTTTGCTAGATAATATTTTGGATGTGCATAGGCTAACTTTGTGTTGCAGGCACTAGATTCTAACTATTATGACAAATTATGTTGTGTGTATGTGATTGATTGTGTGATGTAAATTATTTGAATCCTCGGGGTTGACGAGGCTAGATAAGCTATTTAATTTTTGTAATTAAATATGACACTTGTTTAGCCAAGCTTTCTATTTACTTTTGATCTAGACGACATGTACACTCCTTCGTGGAGTATAGGATCAATGGATGTAAATTAGTTAGCTAGTCATCTCGGCTCAAGGACTCCTTCATGGTGGCTTGCGCATGGATAGGATGGAGTGGATGAGATGACGACACGACTGGAGGCACATTGGAAGACCAAGGCCATAATAATTGGAAAAATCTAGGATTTTTCATTGTTATATTATTTTGGTTTGTGTGTGAATGCATGTAAAAACCTCAATGCAAATAACTAAGTGAGAGAGGGACCCTAAGGGTCCCATGGCCTCCACTACAATCTGACAAGTGATGCTAACAAGTCTACGCGTCGTGTAACGCCCACCCATTTCTACAACCTTACGGCGGCGCTACGTGACATACATATACGCATGTGGACTTCTTAATGCAGCGGAATAATTTTAAACTTTACCCACATGCATTTAAACCATGCACTTATAACTTAAATCATGTTGACACATTCTTAGCTATCATTCTTAACCATAGTGATATGGTAAACTTAGCATCATTCATAATCATATAGCATCATTCTTAAACATGTTTGCATGGTCATCATGTAAAGAGAGAAAGACATAGGATCTTTTCTTTTCTTTTACCAAGTCATTGCCACACACACACACTTGCCTCTCCTGCTGCTTCTCTTAGCTGAAGACCTCATACTTGATCTGCGGTATAAGAACATAAGACTATAAGCACATAGGCTTAGTAAGACCCTTTCCTACTCACAAAAAACATACGTCATATCATACATGAACATATGAAACATTCAACATAGCACAACATAATTATCATTGCATAATTCTTAACATGAACGTAAGCATATAACATGACATTCTTTAACATAACATAAGCATATAACATGGCACGGTTCTTAACATAACATAAGCATATAACATGGTTCTTAACATAACATGAGCATAGCATGGTTCTTAACATAACATAAGCATAGCATGGTTCTTAATATAACATAAGCATAGCATAGTTCTTAACATAACATAAGCATAGCATGGTTCTTATCATAACATAAGCATTGCATGGTTCTTAACATAACATAAGCATAGCATGGTTCTTAACATAACATAAGCATAGCATGGTTCTTAACATAACATAAGCATAATCATGACATCATAATTAACATGAACTTAAACATAATCATGGCATCATAGTTAACATGAACATACTTTGCATTATCATACTTTGCATCAACATACCTTGCATAATGCATAACATGGATGGATGCATGGGCAAATGCATATATCATAAGGATGCTTAGTTTAAAATCATACTTTTAAATACTTAAACATAATCATAACATTCATTGGGGCCCTGGCTTGTACCACATTCATACATCATATGCGCGCATCCTTAAGTAAATACGAGGTAGCTAATCTCGACCTACTAGGGTAAGGACAACTTCATCGGTAGTCCCGAACCGTAAGGACAGCTTCATCGGTAGTCTTGAACCGTGGACAGCTTCATCGGTAGTCCAGAACCGTGGACCTTATTTAGGTCCGGTACAAGCCCATTCTTAAAAATAAAATACTTTCACATGCTTCTTCATTCATAAAACATTCATAGCATATTTAAACATAACATAACCTTGTTACAGCCCGGTCCGTCTACCGGCCCATTTACCGATCCTCACGACCGTCGTACCGTCGTACCGTCGACCATCGACCGTGCCGTTTAGCATACTTGATCTTTCATCGTTCATACTTAATGCATAGCATCATTATGCCTCACAGACATAAGCATTATCTTCATTCTTAAACATGACATACGTACATATCATTCATAAAACATGACATACATACATATCGTTCATAAAGCATGGCATACATACATATCATTCATTAAGCATGGCATACATACATATCATTCCTAAAGCATGACATACATACATATCATTCATTAAGCATGACATACATACATATCATTCCTAATAACCATTAAACATGTATCTTTGTGATCTTAACCCAACCCAAACCCTAAACCTTGGGAGTTGGCCGAATGGTTCCATAGCATGAGGCTCCATCACTCACTCAACAGGAAGGGTTCCATGAGTAAAAGAACATCCATACATCACATACAAGACCTTAGGGAGCCATCAAACCCCATAATTGGAGTTACCCCTAAATCCTAGCCCTACTTTATGACCTTGGCCGAAACCCTAGAGGGGCCATAACTTCATAGAAAAATTCATATAACACAAAATTAATATTCATCATGTCATAGGGAACAAAATAAACATGTTTGGATGGTTAGATCCAATTCTAACCATGGATTAGGGGTCTTGGCCGAAACCTTTGGGAGGTCATAAGTCCATAGCAAATTCATATACCCCACCATACATCCTTTATTTACCATGAGGAAACATTTGAAACCATTAGTGAAGTTTTAACATCATCCCAACCCTAAAGCCATGCCTTGGCCGAAACCTATGGGAACCCTAACATTAGTTTCCTCAACATATTATTCAATCAAGTTCTTATATCATGAAAACAAATCTTGAAAACTATTATACCACAGGTGAGGGGGGTCTTACTTTGGTTTGTCCTTGATTTTCACCTTGAATGGAGAAGCCAAAAGAAAGCTCCTTGACCCTAGGCCTCTCTTTAGTCCTTGTATCCTTGTAGAAGGTCTTGGATCTTCAAGATAAAGTCCCTTGTGAAACTTTATCCAAGGGAAAGAAACCCTTGTGGGTTTCGGCTAGAAGAAGAAAGAAGAAGGAGATGAGATTTCGGTGGAGGTGGAGGAAGGAGGAAGAAGAGATCTATTTATAATGCTCCTTTGTCTCTTCACAAGTGCCTTTTCATCTTCTTCACATGGTGACTCTTCACATCCCCTACCTTTAAATAAAATTCACTTCATTCTCTATTAGCACTCCCTTGCTAGGTGAATTGGTTAGTGCATGCATGGTTGTAGACTAGGTCCAAGGTTCAATCCTTGGTGCATGCACTTTATTTTTATTTTCTTTTTATTTCATTTTTCCTTATTTTCGAAAATTCCCTAAAACTCACCCATAATCATGCTAAAATTCCTAATTAAAATTCTTTTATATTTATATTAAATTCTACCTAATTAAAACCCATTTTTGGAGCCCATATAAGGCCCATTAGTACTTAACTCCTCAATTTAAATAGAAAAATCATGTTAAACTCACCCATAATCATACTAATATTCCTAATTAAAATCCATTCATATTTATATTAAATTTTGCCTAAAATCTACCAATAATCATGGTACTAGAAAGCCCATATAAGACCCATTAGTACTTAGTTTCTCAATTTAAATGGGAAAATCATGGATAACTAGGCCAAAGTTCGTACTAGTATATCTAGGTTCCTCAAAACTGTAACGCCCGCCCTTATATCTACTCTCGGGGCGGGGTTACGTACAATCAATTATAAAATTTTAACATAAAATAAAAGCAAACAAAAGTGCAAGGACTAAGTACTGAGCATGCTTGTTTAAAACTACCAAGTGATATTTACAAGTACTAAGCATATTAGTCAGTGCATGCAAATCAGATATCATACTTTAATGATTAGAACATGGTAGGTTCACAAGTAGTTCAACTCAACATATAAGAGTAATCCAAGTGTAATCACTAATATTCAAAAGTACCAACTCTAATCACTAGCATTTATTATTAAAGAAAACATCAACATAGGCATAGTAATGTAGATATAAGAATCTTTCTTTCCCGAGCCACCACCCCACACATCTTCAGCCCTCCTGCCTCTTCCTTTAGTTTAAGTGTCCCTTACCCTTATCTGCAGCATAAGACAACACATAAACTAGTAAGCACAAATGCTTAGTAAGGATCCTGTCCTACTCACAAAAATCCATATGAAAGAATACAACATGTACACATAATGAATCATAAGCATGAGTTTATCATAGAATACTAAACATCAAAGTTTCTAAGCAAGCAGTATGAAATATCTTAAGCATACCCTTCACATATAATAAATGTTTTCAAAACAATTCCATAAAGGTATTACTTAAAAATATTTCAACATCATATAGGGGCCCAGTTGTGTACCACATCAAGCGCGTTCCCTAATGAATTGGGGTAGCGAGCCACCAATCTCATTAGAGCAGGACCCTTCCGTCCTACCGGAGCCATGACCTTCAGTTAACATGCACCCCAGATTTGTTTAACGACCCCCTTCCGAGTCGGGTACACAACTTTCAAAGTAAAATACTTATCATTCTTTTACATATATGCTAAGGAGTACTCCAAATCCACTCTCAAGGGACACACCACTCTTCAAGGGTGCTCATGATCCCATAGGGACACACCACACAACATAAGGGGTGCTCTTGATCCCATACTTAGTGGAGTATCCTTTCAAGCATTTTAACATACACATCACATGCAATCTCATAAGGGTGCCCCATGGGCTATAAGACATGCTCATACATACATCACATTTCAACCACTTAAACATACTTTATATATGACAAAATTGGTCACATAAATCATACTCATATCATAGGAAGTGGTAGCATGCTTCATGGATTAAATCAATTCTTCCTAACCTTAAACCTAGGGTTGGCCGAAAGTCCTAGGGTAGGGGTAGGTTAGGTTTTTGACATCAAACATCCCATACAAGCATCACATATATATATATCATATATCATACTAAGCATAGCATACATCATGGGGTAATCAACCTTCACAACCCTAATGGTTCATGCCTTGGCCGAAAGTCATGCTAGGGGAAAGTTAAGTTTTTCAAATCAAACATTCCATTTAAACATCACATGCATATACATATCATCATACCAACATAAGCATATCTCATAGGGTAGTTTAACCTTCACGAACCCTAACCTTAGGGTGTTGGCCGAATGGTGTAGGGTAGGGGAAATTAGGGTTTTTTGAAATCAATCATTCACACAAGCATTTACACAAACACCTCACATACATATCATGCCACATATTAAGCATAGATTACATCATAGGATAATCATGCAACCCTAAACCCTAATTCTTCTAGGGTTGGCAGAAAGTGTAGGGTAGGGAAAAAGTTGGGTTTTTAGTAACCAAACATTTATACAAACACCTTGTCTACACTATCATGTAATACACTAAGCATGGATACATCATGGAGAAACTCAACCCAAACTAACCCTAGGGTTTTGTTCATGGCCGAAACATGTAGGGGGGTGCAAACCCTAGTTTTTGTCATCACCACATGAAGGGAACAACATACATATATACCCTAAGTCCCAAGGGATCTCCTCTTGCATCAAGGAGTAGCCAAAGCCTCCCCTTTGGGGGTGGTCGAAACTTGCACAAGGGGGGCCACTTCCATTTTCGAAAACAACAAGTAGAAGGAATCAACAACAATTACACTGCAGGCGAGGGAATACTTACTTCCTTTTGCTTGAAATTCACCTTCTCTAAATTCTTAGGGTACCCTTGTTGAAGTAGAGGTGAGAGTTCCCCTTGCTAGAACTCCTCTAGAACACTTGGCCCTAGTAGAGGGCAAAATCCTTGGATGGGGTCTTCTTCCTTCCAATTCCCTAGGGTTAGAACCCTAGGGTGTATTTTTGAAAATTGAAAAGGGAGAAGGGCTAGGGTTTTCGGTGGGGAGAGTGGAGAAGAAGAAGAATCAAAGTTCTTCCTCCCTCTCCCTCTCTTATTTATACTATTCTCATGAAGGGACATGTCTCTTCACTTCTCTAGCTTTAACGAGCATGTTTCTTATTCTCTCATCACAAAAACACTCTTGGTGCACTGGTTAAGACATGGTTAGTGTGACTAGGAGGTTCAAGGTTTGATCCTTGCTTCCTCCTTTCTACACTTTCTTTTTATCACATTTTTCACTAACCCACATCAAAGCCCATTAAGCCAAGTCCATCATGAAATTTCATAATAATAATGTTTCATAAATTCATAACATTATATATGGGAAAATTTGGGGTGTTACAATCCCTCATACCTTATAAAAAGTTCGTCCCGAACTTAAAACAGTTCCGGATACTTTAATCGTATTGCCTCCTCT
The DNA here is from genome assembly GCA_024364735.1 of Boesenbergia rotunda. Classification (NCBI taxonomy): domain Eukaryota; kingdom Viridiplantae; phylum Streptophyta; class Magnoliopsida; order Zingiberales; family Zingiberaceae; genus Boesenbergia; species Boesenbergia rotunda. The sequence continues at coordinate 456,457 of JAGFNQ010000397.1, forward strand.
CGTTCCCAAGTGGCTTCTTCGAATTGCTCGTTCCGCCACAGAACCTTTACTAAGGGCACTTCCTTGTTCCTTAGCTTTTTGACCTCCTGATTTAGGATCTGAATAGGTCGGCGTTCGGAACTTAGGTTCTCTTGGTCTTGTACGGGTTGGGGCTCTATCATTTGATTCACATCAGAGGTACATTTCCTGAGCATTGATACATGGAAGACATTGTGGATAGCCGACATTTCTGGCGGTAGCTCCAGTTCGTAGGCCACTTTGCCCACCCGTCTCAGGATCTGGTACGGTCCCACATATCGCGGACTCAGCTTCCCTCTTTTCCCGAATCTCATCACCCCTTTCATAGGGGCCACTTTAAGGAACATTGAATCCCCAACATCAAACTCTAGTGGTCAGCGCCGTTTATCAGCGTAGCTTTTCTGCCGACTCTGAGCAGTCTCTATCCTCTGGTGGATATTCTTTATAACCTGAGTGGTTTCATCTACAATATCAGTCTGGAGTCCCATCTCCTTCTTTTCACCACTCTCAAGCCAGCATATAGGAGATCTGCATTTCCTTCCATATAGTGCTTCGTACGGTGCCATCCCGATAGTAGCCTGATAACTGTTGTTATAAGCAAACTCTGCTAGGCTCAGGTATCGACACCAGCTTCCCTTGAAGTCCAAGGCACAAGCTCGTAACATATCCTCTAATATTTGATTCACTCTTTCAGTCTGCCCGTCAGTCTGGGGGTGAAAGGCCGTACTGAATTTCAGCTTCGTGCCAAGAGCCTTCTGCACGTGTCCCCAAAAATCTGAAGTAAATTGACCATCCCGATCAGAGATAATGGTCTTGGGAACCCCGTGTAGCCGGACAATTTCCTTGACATACAGTTGAGCCAACTGCTCTACTGAGTAGGTCATCCTGATAGCCAGAAAATGGGCAGACTTGGTTAGCCTGTCCACAATAACCCATATACCATCATATCCGTTCGTTGTTCTAGGCAGCCCTGATATGAAATCCATAGAGATGTCTTCCCATTTCCACTCGGGGATCAGCAGAGGTTGCAGAACTCCTCCCGGCCTCTGGTGTTCTGCTTTGACCCTCTGGCAGGTCAAGCACATACCGATATAGTGGGCTACATCTCGCTTCATACCGGACCACCACAACTTGCTCTTCAGATCTTGATACATCTTGGTAGACCCAGGATGCATCGCATAAGGCGTTCCGTGAGCTTCCTCGAGGATTCTTGTTCGTAAGTCGGAGTCGTCGGGAACACATAATCGATTCCGAAGATATAAAACTCCGCTGTCCGAAATCCGAAATCCATCGTCCTTGCCTTTGAGAACCTCTTGCTTGATTCTCTGAAGACTCGGATCATGATTCTGCTTTTCCAGAATATCGTCGAATAATGTCGACGCAATCATCAGGGTGGACAACTATCCTGATATGATTTCAACCCCGTAATTCGTAATTTCTTCCCTTAAGGGTTGTGACAAAGCTGATAAAGACATCAAAGCAGCACATGATTTCCTACTGAGAGCATCGGCTACCTTGTTGGCTTTTCCCGGATGGTACAAGATCTCACAGTCATAATCCTTGACCAATTCGAGCCATCTGCGCTGTCTCATATTCAGATCTTTCTGGGTGAAGAAATATCGCAGACTCTAGTGATCTGTATAAACTTTACACTGAGTTCCATATAGGTAGTGCCTCCATATTTTTAGCGCAAAGACCAACGCTGCTAATTCTAAGTCATGGGTAGGATAGTTTCTTTCATGTTCCTTCAGCTGCCTAGAGGCATAGGCAATTAACTTCCCATTTTGCATAAGCACAGCGCCGAGTCCCAGTTTGGATGCGTCGCTGTACATATCGAAACCCATATCACTTTCTGGAAGAGTCAATATCGGAGCGCTAGTCAGCCTCCTTTTCAGTTCAGTAAACCTCTTCTCACATTCACCGGTCCATACATATTTCTTGTCTTTCTTTGTAAGAGCTGTCATAGGGGCTGCAATCCGAGAGAATCCCTCTACGAATTTTCTGTAATAGCCTGCTAGCCCGAGGAAACTTCTGATTTCGCTGGCATTCTTGGGTCTGGTCCAGTTACTCACAGCTTCGATTTTAGTCGGGTCCACCATTACTCCTTCCTTGGAGATAACATGTCCCAAGAATGATACTTGATCGAGCCAGAACTCGCATTTGGAAAATTTAGCATACAGTTGTTCCTTCTGAAGAATCTGTAGTGCTCTACTCAGGTGTTCAGCATGTTCTTCGGGAGTCCTCGAATATATAAGGATATCGTCAATAAAGACGATCACAAATCTGTCGAGGAATGCCGAGAATACCCGATTCAGTAAGTCCATAAACATAGCTGGAGCATTGGTAACTCCAAACGGCATAACTATGAACTCATAATGTCCGTATCTGGTTCGGAAAGCCGTCTTCGGTATATCCTCCTTTTTCACCCTGACTTGGTGGTAACCAGACCTCAGGTTAATTTTAGAGAAAACCGTGGCTCCTTTCAGTTGATCAAACAGGTCATCTATCCTGGGTAGAGGGTACCTGTTCTTGATAGTCACGTTGTTCAGTACCCGATAGTCGATACACATTTGCATCGACCCATCCTTCTTTTTCATGAACAGTACGGGAGCTCCCCAGGGAGAATGACTAGGGCGGATGAGTCCCTTGTCAAGCAGCTCTTGTAACTGTCTCTGTAATTCTTTTAATTCTATCGGCGCCATACGGTACGGTGCTTTAGAAATGGGGTTAGTACCAGGAATCAATTCAATTGCAAATTCTATATCTCTTTCAGGTGCTAACCCTGGTAATTTATTGGGAAATACCTCTGGGTAATTGCATACGACTTTGACGTCTTCTAGCTTCGGGCCCTCAGTAGGACTGGTATCAACCACATGAGCTAGAAACCCAGAGCATCCATTTTCTAACATCTTCCTTGCTCTCAGAGCCGATAAGAATTTGCTTGTCCTCTTCTTCGACTCTCCGATAAATTCAAATTGAATTCCCGCCTCAGGTCGGAAGGTAACCTTTCATTTACGGCACTCGATAGAGGCGCCGTATTTGTTCAAGAAATCCATGCCCAATATCACATCATAGTCTGGCATAAAGAAGCCGAAAGACAAGTGCTTTGTATGCAAGCAGTCAGGACATTGGAAGACAGATTATCCTCGCCGTCAGAGTAGTACCGGAGGTATATTTTCTTCTTGTGTCATTGTAACATGTTTAGCGGTGATATCTACCGGTACCTGGTGGGTAGATACGGATGCCACTAATCATGTCTGTATTTTTGTGCAGGGGTTCTAGAAAACCCAACGGCTAGCTGAGGAGGATATTGCTGACTACATGGATGGCTATGGAGATGACTTTTGCAGTGGGAGTTTTCACTATTATGTCTTTAACATAGGCTGATATAGCTTTGGTTTTATAGATCGTCTTTATGTACTTAATTTTTGGAAAGAACTTTGTTCAGTTTCAGGAATAAAGATATTTTCTATTGCTTTTATTTGTTAAAAGTGGAATAGAATGAATGTCTATTGTAGTACATAGATAGACAATAAAACCGAAAGGATCCCATAATGCAATAAGCTTATCATCTCAACTAATGTAAGAGAAAGGTACTTTCCAAGTGAAACCAAACATATGTTTTGTCTCTAAAGTTGGCTTTGTTAATCTCTAGTGGGATTCAAAAGTGATCAACCAAAAGGCCTTAGGGTTAATTGGTTGAAGGAAGACTTGTCTTCCTTAGGATCTTTTTTGACTCCTACTAGGGAAGTAACAGAACCAAATAGGCTGGTTCTAAGCCTGGGGGCATAGAGCCAAAAACATATAGGAATTGGTTTATCGTGATAAGTATAGGTCCTTAGTCTATTCAGAATAGAGGTACCTTTAAATACCTTATTTATTTTATAAACAAGGGATTAATACCTCTAGGAATGGTTGAAAGAATTACTTATCAGAGAATAGAGATTTGATCCCAATTCAAAGCACCTGGTATGCCCCAACAAGATAGTGCAACCATTGGAAGGAAGAAGGTCTCTTAAGCTAGTAGGATAAAAATATGATAAGCCTCTCCGTGATTAGCCAAATTTGTTCAAAGAAGTATGTCCTGGATATGAAGGTGTGTATGCTTGATTCTAGATCAGTAGTCTCTTAAGACCATAGAAATGTGGACTAAGCAAAGGCTTAGTCTAAGTCATGTTCAGATTATGAGTAGTAAAGAGACATCGACAAGTTGGAATCTAGTGCGTATATTCGTAGGATATCCTAAGGGAACAATAAGGAGGTTTAATAGTCCTAAGGATCAGAGGACATTCATTAGGACGAATATTTGATTCTTGGGAATGGGACTATGTAATAAACCACAAGTCCAGGTGTAGAGTTACTCTGAGAAAATTAAATAGAGGGACATTCCAATCTTAGTACCAACTATACAAAAGGAGATACCACAAGGTACTGCACCTCGTGTCACTAAAGATATGCAAAGGGGTACCTTGTCCTAGTGGGAGGGTTGTTGCTCAACCTAAAAGATCTCATGTGCTTGGAGAGTCTATGGACTGGGTCCTAAGAAGCATGAACTGGATCCCTAGACCTATGACAAGAATCATCCACTTTGAAGAGATAAATCCGGTGATATGGATTTGTTCAAAGGACGGATGATGTTGTGTGACAGAAACGGAGTGGTATTTGTACTATACGTAGATAATATTTTGTTAGTTGGCAACAATGATGAAATATTGTCAGACGTAAGGGTATGGTTGTCCGCACAATTGTGAAGGACTTGAGAAAAGCAAGACACATCCTTGGGGATCAAAGATCTAAGGGATCTCCAGACAAGGATGATGTGCTTATACCAAGCTTTACATAAAACATTGTCCTAGCTCATTCTAGCATGGATGTAGCGACCCGCCTTCTCTGCCTTAGACGGATCGTTATTTTTGTCTACTTCTCGACTCTACTGCACGACTAAAAATGCGGAAATCCTTTTTTTTCTTTTTAAATTCATCTAAGAATGATATTCTAACTTAAGTAGTCATGCATGATACCATGTCACACTTCCTTTCTCAAAAACTCATAAAAATGATACTTATTGAAACCTGCCTCGCCCAACTCAGCTTTCGGGTATCAGTCGACTGATACTGTATCAGTCGACTGATAGGCCTGAAATCTGAATTTTCAGGTTTCGGCACTTGCTTCAAAACTCCACCAAACCTATACTTTCGAGCCATATAGAATCATGACACCATTTCTATACTCTATGCCAGTTTTCTAAGCAATTTAGCCAATCAAAATGAATCCATAAACATGAAATTTGGACTTTTGCGGAAGAAAATGAGCTATTCAAGTTTATATGAACTTTAACAATAGAGTTTGTACCAATCTTGACTCCTATGCATTCATAACACCAAATACATGTTCTATAATCTTGCTAAAGCATTATGAAATGTGAATGCAACTTTTCTAGACATATTTAAGCAATAAAACTTGATTCAAAGAGAAATTAATACTATCTTGGCACATGCATCTATTTCTCTAACAAAGTATCAATATTTCCAACTACTCACACTTCTACTCATCCAATGCGATCATAAGGATATGTATGCTAAATGAAATGACATAGAATCTTTACTCTAAGAAATTGAGCATGTAAAACTATCCAAAACTTAAATGTTCGCTAAACTCCATAAAGCAAAAACTTTAAATTTGAATAAACTATAACATTGTAACCCAAATAACTAAATTGTCTCGTCTCAAAGATCTCTCCAAAATCAGCCACCACACACACTTTACTCAGCACCGCCTCGTCGCCTTCCTTCAGAATTGCTTGCCTTTACCTTTATCTGCAGTAAGAGGAAATGCAACTAGTAAGCAAAAAGCTTAGTAAGTACTATCTAGCTCACAAAATCTCGAAATGTGCAAACATGCTTCTTGATCAATATGGAAATCATATGAGATACTTATATGCTTGAAAGAAAACTAAGAACATGTATAACTCAAAACATGCATACTCAAGCAATAATAAATCTCAATTTACTTTTCTTGGCTCAACTTGAAACTTTAGCTAATCTTTAACTTTTTGAAAACTCTTTAAACTTTAGAAACTTTGCTAAAGCATATACTTGAAAATAATAATCACTTGGATCCACTGAAGACGTAAGTACCATCTCATGCGCGTTCCCTAAAAGGTTGGGGTAGCGAGCCACCAATCCTAATAGAGCAGACCTTGGTCTACCAGGGCCAAGACCTTGGAATTGGACACCTGGATTTCTTTAACGACGCCCTTGGACGCCGGGTACTGGCCTTAGAAAATAAAATAGCTTTTCTTTCTTTTCTTTCTTATCTGTAAATGCCTTGGCATTTTCTCGAGCACCTTGCGTGCTAAAATCCCTAAGTCTTGACTTTTGGGGATTTCTTAAGGCCTTGGCCTTTTCTTTTCTTATCTTTATCTTCTCTTTTCTTTTCTCATAACTTTCTTAGCCCCTAATCTCACATAGGGTGCTTTATCAAACTTATACAAGCATATAATGAACTAAGATCACATGCAAAAACTTAAACAAAAAGGAAGTATCTCTTTTAAAAACTATTAAGGGAAATTCTTGCGGAAAAACCGCCTCTTACTGCAGGTGAGCAGTACTTACCTTGATATCTTGGACTTACAACCAAGAACGGCGTCGGAGGTTCCGGAGAAACTCGAAGTCTCGGAGATTTCTTCGCGCTCACGCGTTCCTCTCGTCGTGGGGATTCCGAATATTGGAAGATCTCTCGGAGGAGAGCCTTGGCCGGCCACCGGAGGAAGCCTTAGGGCTTGGTGTGTTTTCGCCCAAGGGAGGAGAGAGAGACGGCGTGAGGGTTTGGGGGAAGAAAATAAAACTTCTCTCCTTAATTATCTATTTATACTTATGGGGGCGAATTTACCTAATTATACCTTATCTATTGTTTCGCTCAATCTGTTTCAACAAAACGAACCCAGCGCAGCTGGTCCGCCCACTTTTCTCTCACGGCGCAGGTGAAGGGTTTGAACCCCCCGCTGTCCTTAAACGTTTTTCCTTTTTTAAATATACTAAACGGACTCGGAAAATTCCATAAAAATATTCTAAAAATCCCTAAAAATATCTAGAATATTTCTAAACCATTTTTAATAATTCTAAGGACTCTAAGAACTAAAAATGGGAATTTTGGGGCGTTACAATGGATACCTCCAAAAGAAAGTTTTGTACTTTTCAGTTTTGGAGCTACTCTATCTAAGAGATATGTTTGGATTATCAAAGGTGATAAAGTAGGTAATGACGGTCCCTCTGGCATCGGCTAGAGGAAGTCTCTTGTATGCTAGAAATAAGCCCAGATATCTGTTGTGCCGTGGGCATGGGTAACAGATATCGGAGTAACCTTGGTCAAGAAAATTGGAATAAGGTAAAAGCATGTATTAGTGCCTGAGAAGGTCTAAGGACTATATGCTGATTTGCCGGGCACAACAATTTCTGAAGGTTATATAGATACAGAATTCCAATCTAGATAGGGGCGTATATAAATATTCCTTGGGTTTTGTGTTCACTTTTAGGAGGTAAAACCATTGTAAAGTAGAGTGTTGCGCAGCGACTGCGTAATGGACCCTACTGTGGAATCTGAATATTCTGGCAGCCTGCGAGGCAGCCAATATAACTACGTGGTTCAGTAACCTCAATATGGACTTCGATGCGATTCCTAGTTTGCTTAGTAGTATCACATATGATGTGATTAAAATGGTGCAGTTGCAAACTCGAAGGAATCACGAGTCCATAAGGCAAGTAAACACATAGAGCACGAGTACCACCCAAAACAGGAATAGCTGTCGTTGCCTAGTTTGCATCAGAGAATGATCTTGGTGGATCATTTCACTAAAGCCTTAGCAGTGAGAGCTTTAGGCTTGTGACGGATCTAGAGGTCAGATGTATGACATTTTGAAAACAGCAAAGTCTTTGAGTATAAGTGGGAGATTGTTAGGGTGTATACTAAAAGCTTTGCCTTTTGGTTAAGGATACATCTACATTTTAAAGAGAATCAGAAAATCACACAGTGCATGTTTATATTAGTATGTGCACTAAACGTCTAATTCTTGGCATTGTAGATAACATGGTGCGTGGTGTCGCACAAAAGATCATGTTATCAGGTTCCTTACCGAAGCATAAGAAAGAGGCTCACAACCGAGATGGAGTTGGACAAACCATTAGGATGGTTGTAGTGTGATCAGGTGTGGTTTATCTTAACCATAGGATTACACTAGTGTACTTTGAGTACATTGAGTAGGACCAAAAGAGAGGTCATCCAATTTTTGTACTGACCTAGTAAATTGGATTAGACCTCCGATGCTATTATGGAGTACGATCTCTTAATCCCGAAATAATGACGGGCATATATTATTAATTATTATATCTTTGATTTACCAATGGGCGAGATCTATTATGTTAGATCGATAGACCCGGTAAGTTGGAAAATAATATTAATAATATGATGTGCCATTGATTATTGACGGAATCAGTGTCCTGGTGAGTCAGGGTGATGATGCCCCCTTGGTGAGCTCAAAAGGATCGTCATGTCAAATCTTGCAAGTGGACCATGATCCGATATGTCAAAGGTTGAGTGGTACTAATCAAGGATCAAGAAGATAATTAATTTAATTATCAGTAAATTAAATTAATTATCGGGCATACAATATCTTAAACACGGGGAGATTGACAACTCGTAATAGGTAGAGCCCATATGAAAATATGGGGCTTGGTGAGGAAGTACAATGGGATCCTTTAGTGGTGGATCGGGTTTGGATCTATTAGCGGGCCAAGAACCAATTCCTCCTCATGGTCCCTATCTTAGCCCAATAAAGCCCCATAAGAGTCATGATAAAAGGCCGGATTAATTAAGGAATTAATTTGGGATTAATTAATTAATCTCGAATTAATTAAAGAATTAATCATGGAATAATTAAGGAATTATTCTATATAAAAGTTTGGATGGAATAATTAAAGGAATTGATCATGGATTAATTAAGGAATTATTCTATATAAATTTTTATAATCAATCCATATTTAATTGGAAAATTTTTCCAATTAAACTAACTAATCCCCTATATAAACCCCTCTCCCTCTCTCTCTCAAGAGAACTCTAGGTTCTTGGGCGCCGTGAGAAGAAGCAAGAAGAGAGGAGGTTTCTCCTTGTTCTCTCTTGATCTCTTGGGCGTGTAGAATCAGCAGGAGAGGGAGGTACACGGTGGTGACCAGCTTGGTGCAAGGGAATGGGCGGAAGTTGGCCGACGACAGGTTTAAAGGAGCTTGCGGCGCCGGCGGCAAGAAGGAAGGAGAGATCAACTCTCCTCCTCTCTTCTTCCTTGTTCTCTTCTTCTTCCCTCACAGTAAGCTTCTCCTCTGTGTGCGCAAGCAAGGAGCAGGAAGGAGGAGTCGTCGGTGGCCGGAAAACAGAGGTTGCCCTCTTGATTTGGCGCCGGCGGTGAGGAGGAAGGACTAGGGCTGTTCCGGTGGGATTAAGGTAGAAGAAGGAGTTTGTTCGGCTTCTTCTTCCCTTTCTTCATCTTCCTAGCAGCCTCTCGAAGCTGCCTCTTGGTCGGCCGGAGATTGGAGCTCAAGGTGGTTGGCGGTGAGAAGAGGAGAGGAGCGAAGAGGAAGTGGCCGAAACCCTAGCTAGGGTTTTGCTACCAAAGAGGAAGAGGATTATAGAAGAAGGATTGATTCGTGTGCCTTGGTGACTCTACGACTTGGGAGATTGTCGCCCACACGACGTCCAAGAGGGGAGGGTCATAAGATTGAAGACTGCGAGGTAAACGGCGAGGTATATTTCTCCCAAGCTTCGTTTTTATTAATGCATGTCTTAATTGTGCTATATCGCTTTGCCTTGTCATTTTATGTAAGTTAGTTTATTATTTTGATTTGATATCATGGTTAATAATTAACTAACTGGACCCCGAAGATAAACACAAAAATCGACGATCCAAATCGTCATCTTTTCCGCGGTTAGTTAATCCGGAAAGTTACAAAGCCTTTTGGCTAAGTTGTAACTTGGACTAATTAACACGACGACGAATCGGTCGTTATAGGGACGGGTCTCTATTCGGATTAAAATTTTAATCTGTGGACATAGAGAGGTCTCTCAGATACGACCACGTGGTTGTCTTGGAAACCGCGAAGCCATACCAACAAGGTCTTCGTGCCCAGTCCGTGACCAGGACTTAGTGCCCAGCTTTACTCACCAGGTCTTCAGTGCCCAGTCCTCGACCAGGTTTTAGTGCCTAGCCCTCGACCAGGTCTTAGTGCCCAGCTTTACTCCCTAGGTCTTCGGTGCCCAGCCCTCGTCCAGGTCTTAGTGCCCAGTCCACGACCAGGACTTATTGCCCAACCTTATGTCAGGACTTTGTTGCCCAGCCCGTGGCCAGGACTTAGTGCCCAATTCTTAGAACCAGGACTTCGTGCCTAGTGTTCCTAAGACTTTTCCTGCACACTTGAGTAACATCGTTAGAGCACCAATAATACTTAACTTTGAACCCTTTGCCAATATCAAAACAAGGTTCGATATGGTGCTTCTGGCACCAACAGTAGAGAGAAAAGAGTGGTAGAGAGAAAGAAAGAAGAGGTAACCAAATAACTTTCTTGATTGATAAAACTTGTCCATGAGATACACAATTTATAGAGACCTTAGGATACTTAGTCAAATGAAAAATTAATAACGAAACTGTTAATTAATAGATTTATAATGAATCTGTTAATTAACATATTAATAAGAAAATATCTAATAATAAATTAATGGTTCAAACTGTATTCGGGTCACCAAACTCTAACAATCTCCACCTTGACGCGAATTCTACAAATCTTCAAAAGAACATTCTCCACCTCTTCCACAAAAACACCAAGGCAAATCTCAGCATCTAGCACCAATCATGTCCAAGCAATGCTTAAACTTGTCTATAGGGAGTGTCTCACATCAATGTGCTTTGTCCTCTCATGAAACATCTGATCTTTCATGAGGAAAATGACACTCTGACTATCACAAAAAACTGTAGTAATCTGCAAGTCTTCGCTAAGCTCACTGAAGAGTCTTTTCAACCAAATAGCTTCCTTACAAGCTTCTCGTAAGTGATCTTCTTTTATCAATGTCACCTTGTGATGACAACATCACCTATTACTGTGGATCTGTAACGCCCTCTTTTTTTTTTTCTTTCCTAAAGCGGCGTTACGCTAACATACTTAGGGCATGTAACATCATACTGCAGCGGAATAACTTTAACTTTACACTTACATGCCCCCTATTACCATTCTTAACATAACGTCATGGAAACTTGGCACATTGACTTTATACTTAAACATCTTATCATACCATGCTTAACATCATAACATAAAGTTCCATGAGTCATTATTCGAGCATAGGGATATCAAAAGTAAGGTTCTAGCATAAACGGTAAACATTTGGTTTTCCTGGGCCAAGTCACTATCACACATATATGTTCTTGCCCTCCTGCTGCTTCCTCATTGTCCCCTTGCATGATCTGCGGTATAAGGAAAAAGACTATAAGCACACAGGCTTAGTAAGACTCTTTCCTACTCACTAAAACCATTCGTCATTCATTCATAATCATATGAAACATAGTCATCATTTAGTCTTAAACATGAAGCATAAACATAAACCTACTTAAACTTTACATGGCATGATACATGACATAACCATAAACATAACTAAACATTCCTATCATGGCATAAAGCATAGACATAAGCATAAACATAATTAAACATTTTTATCATGGCATAAAGCATAAACATAAGCATAGACATAATTAAACATTCCTATCATGGCATAAAGCATGGTATAAACATACTCATCAGTAGACATTCTTAACATGGCATGGAACATGGTATAAACATAAACATAAGGTATAAACCAACCTATCTAGCATATCATGGGCATATTTTCCATTATAGCATATGGGCATCTTCTTAACATAATCATGGCATAAATCATTTACTATCATACCCATTTCTTAACATGAATCATAAGCATAAGACATCATCATCATAGCATAATGCATAACATGAATGAATGCGTGGGTGGAATGCATATGTATATATATATAAAGATGCCTAACTTTTAAAACATACTTTTAAATACTTAAACATAATCATCACATTGTTGGGGTCCCCGGCTTGTACCACATACATACATCATGGCGCGCATCCCTAAGTAGATACAAGGTAGCTAGCCTCGACCTACTAGGGTAAGGACAGCATAGTCGGTAGTCCTCGAACCGGGGCGTTCTTAAGGTGCCCATCCCTGTTGCACAGCTTCGGTAGTGCCAGAACCGTGGACAGCTTCGGTAGTCCAGAACCGGGGCGTTCTTAAGGTGCCCATCCCTTGGACCCATACTTCGGTCCGGTACAAGCCCCATTCATAAAGTAAAATACTTTACATGCTTCATCATTCATAAGACATTCATGGCATATTTAAACATGACATAACTTGGTTACATGAAGCATGACTTAACACATGCTTGACCATCATGATGCCTGGAAGGCATGAGCATTATCTTTCTTCATAAACATGGCATGCATCTTTATTCATAACATGACATGCATCATTATTCATAACATGGCATGCATCATTCTTCATAACATGGCATGCATCATTATTCATAACATGGCATGCATCATTCATCATAACATGGCATGCATCATTCATCATAACATGGCATGCATCATTATTCATAACAACGTGGCATGCATCATTCTTATCATAAACATAACATAACATGGTTCTTAACATAACATGAACATATAACATAGCATGGTTCTTAACATAGCATGAACACCCAACATAGCATGATTCTTAACATAGCATGAACATATAATCATCACATGGTTCTTAACATAACATAAGTATTCATAGGTAGGACTTCCATAAACATGATTCCTACTATCCAAGTGCATGACACGGAACATAAGACATTCATAAATAACCCTATTAGGCATGACATCCCAATCATAAGCATACATACATAAACATGGTACTTAAGGTTAGGGTTATAGGTAAATTAAATTCCTACCACATGCTTGAACCCTTATGTATTCTTCATAATGAACTATAAACCATCATTCTTCAAATCTCAACTCCATCAAACCCTAATTACCTAGCCTTGGCCGAAACCTACATGGAAGGTTTCCATCATTCCCATAAACATATAAGATGGCACAAGGTAAAGGAACATCCATACATTGCCTATAAGACCATAGGGAGCCCTTAGGGCTCATGATTAGGGTTAACCCTAATCCTTAGCCCCCCTTCCTAGGACTGGCCGAAACCTACAAGGGCATGGGTGCATGGAAAAATTTCATTAAAATCCCCAATCAACCATTAAACATCAACCATAACATACCATAGGGGCTATTAGGGCCCTTACTTGGGGAAAACCCTAACTTTTGCCCTACCATCCATCTTGGCCGAATCTTGTGGGGTCACAAAGCCTTGAAAAAGGTCCCATAAGTCACCCTTAATCTCCCTTATATCATGTTAATACACAACACATATGCTTGGGGGTTTGGATTTAACTCTACCCATGAGTTCATGGGTTGGCCGAAAACCCTAGGGGCCCTAGGGTACCCCAAAAATTCCCTAAAATTATATTTAACCTCTAAACATCATGATAGCATATTTGAAAACATAACTAGGATTTATAGCATCATTTTGGACCCAAAACATGCTAGGGCCGGAACCTCCTTAGGCTAGGGTTCTTGATTTTTCTTTCCTTTCAACTTAAATCTCAAACCAACCTTTATAATATACTAAAAATCATAGAAAATCATAAAGAACTAATATACCACAGGTGAGGGAGTCTTACATTGGGATTTCTTAATTTTTAGACCTTAAAAGAGAAAGAACTTGTAGAGCTCTTGACCCTTGATCCCTCCTTGCCCTTGTACTCTTGTGAAGACCTTAGATCTAGGAGATGAAGCCTTGGTGGAAGCTTTTCCAAGGGAGAACTCCCTTGGAGGTGTTCGGCTAGAATGAGGAAGGAGGAGAGGAGGAAATGCAATTGAAGGAAGAAAGAAAGAAACTCCCAAACCCCCCTATTTATCACCCATTAAAGAGGTAAATGAAGAGTCTCTCCATGACCCTTCATCTTCTTTTAAGCCTCAACCAATCTCCATTTCATTCCCTTATAACATTCCCTTGCTAGATGAGTTGGTTAAAGCATACATGGTTGTACAACAGGTCCAAGATTCAATCCTTGGCTCATGCACCTTTATTTTTATTTTATTTTTTATTTCATTTATTTTATTATTTTTATTTTTCCTAAATTCCGAAAATCCCCCTAAAATCACCCATAATTATGCTAATATTCCTAATAAAATTTTTTTATATTTATATTAATTTTACCTAATTAATACCCATTTTTGGAGCCCATTTAAAGCTCATTAGTACCTAATTTCTCCATTAAAAACGGAAAAATTAGGCTAAGACTTACCCATAATCATGCTAATATGCCTAATTAAATCCTATTTATATTTATACTAATTATTACCTAAAATCCACCTATAATCATCGTACTAAAAAGCCCACATAAGGCCCATTAGTACTTAGTTTTCTCAATTTAAATGAGAAAACATGGATTTTCTAGGCCAAAGTTTGTATTAATACCTCTAGGTCCTTCGGAAAATTATCTAGGCATGCTCAATATTTTCAGAAAATATTAAGAGAATTTTCTGGGTCGTTACAGGATCCCTGCAGAACATATAAACTGGCGGTTCTCCTTAGTCCCTTCATCACAACAAGAGACCCTTTACTGACCTTTACAGTTCCACCTTCACCAGTGTACTTGTACCCTTTAGAATCAAGAATACTCAAAGAGATCATATTTCTCTTCAAATCAGGGACGTGCCTCACATTACTAAGTGTCTGAATGACACCATCAAACATCTTAATTCTGACCGTACCAATGCCAATGATTCTGTAGGATGCATTAATGCCCATCAAAATGACACCACTTGAAACTGTTTCATATGTTGAAAACCAGTCCCAATTGGGACACATATGAAACGTACAGTCAGAATCAAGAATTCATTCCTCACTCTGCTTTAAATCAGCATCAGATGCAACGAGAAGTTCACCATCACTGTGATTTTCGGCAACATTAGCCTCACTAGACTTCTCTGATTGTTTTCCCCTCGAATTTTCACCTGCCCTTTTATTCTTATTCTGCAGCTTGTAACATTCTGATTTGATGTGACCCTTCTTCTTGCAATAATTACAGATCTTATCGCTATTTCTGGATTTCGACCTACCCCTGATATTACCATCAGAGTCTTCCTCCTGAGTCCTTCCTCGAATAATAAGACCCTCACCCTGAGCCTCAGATCCTTCGACAAGCTGTTTCATTTTCTCTTTTGAAAATAATGAATCATAAACTTCATTCAAAGTATGAGTATCACGACTTTATAAAATAGTATCTCTAAAAGCCGTATATGACAACGGTAAAGAACACAGTAAGATCAATGCTAAATCTTCATCGTCATATTTGACCTCCAAAGCCTCTAGAGCAGAGACGATTTCCTTAAACACGGTCAAGCTTAACGACGTACCTTCTGCCATGTGATGAGAATACAAACGTTGTTTCAGACCCAGTTTGCTCGTAAGACTTTTTCTCATGCACAACTGCTCCAGTTTTAGCCATAGTGTAGCAGCGGATTTCTCCTTCAAAACATCCTGTAAAATCTCATTCGATAGGTGAAGGTAGGTATGAGATAGGGCTTTTTGATCCTTACGTTCCTTTTCCTCCTTTGTCCATGTCGAGGGCATGTTGTCTATCCCGAACAGTGCGTCGTCCAAGTCCAGATACGCTAGCACCGCTCGCATCTTAACTTGCCACAGCGTAAACCTGGTGTTGCGATCCAAAAGAGGAATATCATACTTTATGCTTGCCGTTGTCATTAATCCCGATTGAAATCCTCAAAACCAACCTTGCTCTGATACCACTTGAAATGAAACTAATACGAAAAACGACAATAAGAACAATAGAGAACACTCTAGATTTACGTGAAAAATCCTTTACGGGAAAAATCACGGGCAGAGGAGGAAAAATCACTATGAACGGTGGAATACAAAGTCAGCGGCTCTGATAAAGTAAAGAGAAGTAGAGAGAAAAGAGAGGTACAGAGAAAGAAAGAAGAGGTAACCAAATAACTTTCTTGATTGATAAAACTTGTCCATGAGATACACAATTTATAGAGACCTTAGGATACTTAGTCAAATTAAAAATTAATAACGAAACTATTAATTAACAGATTTATAAAGAATCTGTTAATTAACATATTAATAAGAAAATATCTAATAATAAACTAACGGATCAAACTGAATTCGGGTCACCAAACTCTAACATCCCGTATGCTTACGGGTGCCCGAGAGTAGGTCTTTTGGTTAGCAACCGCTGACCACTCTCCAGCGTGACTTCCGGTCTTCTTGGGTGATTTTTGGCCAATCGAAGTTAGGCTCATCCGAACCCAACTCTGGTCTTTCGGCCCTCGAGCATCCTTCCTTCCAGCTTCTCATCCCTCGGACGTCGCACACGACCTTCTCGCTCAACCGGACTACCCTTCTGCAGTTTTTGCATCCCTCGGATGTATCGAGCCCGTTAGCTCATTTCCCCATGTAATCCTTCTCGTCCACTGCGTCATACACTCCACTTCCTCTGCTCCTAAGTTCGTGCAAACTTAGAGTGTGGGATCAAAACTAACAGGATCTAACTTTACTTGGTTGATCACATCAAAACTAATCAGGGTACCAACAATCTTCTCCTTTTTGATATGCATCAACCCAAGTCTAGTTAGGATTAAACTAAAAGAAATAACACTAAGCACGAAAGAATTGTTTGTAAATTAAAACATAAAACATGAAAGTCATGTTTGCAAATTAAAAAATTAAACATGAAAGAGATGTTTGCAAATTAAAACATCACGACCTCTCCCTGAATTTAAGATATTCTCCCCAATTGATCACAGCAAAAAAAAAAATGGGGCACATCAAAAGCTAGGGAAATAAAAAAAAATTAGAGAAAATTTCCTTAATGTTAATAGAGAAAAAATATTCTTCTATCGAAATTTAAAATTAATAATCAAATTTTAATAAAAAATTCATAAAGGGTCGAAAACATATTAGAAAAATATGAAAATTTTTATGTAAGTGTGAAATTATGTTTTGAGCTTGTAAAAAACTTTTCGACATAAAATTTTTTTTCTGTGTCCACAAATAAATCATTAACTGATTGAGTAGAATATTTGAAGAATGATTATTTAAAATTCAAATACACTTCAAAAAATTCAAGGGAAATTTTATTGAGGGTCTACTGATCATATCTTGATTTGGATAATTTGGGTCTAGGAAAATTTATTTTTTATCTATTTTTAAAAATTAAAATTTTAATTTTGAACGTAAAATTATTAAAATTCAAAAAATAATCAGAAAAATCCAAAAATTTACAGTAAGTAAAGAATATATTTATGTATTGAGAAAAAATATGAATATAATTTTATCAATTTAAAATTTATCTTCTATTCTTTTTTCAAAGAGATTAAATAATCTATTAAAAAAATAATAAAAAAATGTTAGTACTAAAACATATAATGACTGAAAATTAATTCAGTAAAGACATAGGAACCGAAAACAAGTTCTTATCTATGGGGTTAATTAAAAATTTTGCTAGAATATAGTTCCTCGATACTTTTCTAAGTTGACCCCTGTGATTTTTAATATACCAGTTCAGTTTATCTGGATAACTATTTTTCTTTCAGCGTAAACATGCAATATCAAATTCTAGTTTTTCAACCAAATTTCTCAAATTAATATTTTCATTTTTCAGTTTATCAGAAACATCAAAAGAATATTCATTAGTTAATTTTATTTTTAATTTTTGATTCTCTTTTTCTAATTTAAGATTAGCTTTAAGCATTACTTTTATATCCAAGTACGGTTGATCGTGAGGGAGGAAACATACTTCACTTACCAGGTCACTTTCAAAAAGAGAGTCTCCCCCTTCGTCGCTGTTTTCTTCTAACGTAGCTCCCCCTTCTTCAATGCTTTCCTCTTGATGATTTTCTATCAGCGCAAGTCCAGCGTATTCTTCGGCTTCCTATTCATCGGACGAGGTCTTGTCCTAGGTGGCAATCAGCACCTTCTTCTTTTTTGGCTTGTTCATAGGTTCGGGACACTGGTCTTTTAGTTGACCCTCCTTATTACAATTATAGCATTGGACTGTACGCTTCTTCAGAAATCGTCACCCTGAGACTTAGAAATTTATTAACCCTTTTAAAAAAATCTTTTAAGATTTTTTACCATCTCCGACGTATTTTCATCATCCGTTGATAACTCCTCCACTACCTGGTTTCTTCTCGAGTTTAGAGCGACATTGTCTGTTTTCTTGTTCTTCCCTACACACCGAGACTCATGATGCTCTAAAATTGAAAATAGTTGTTTTAGAGTACTTACCTCAAGATAATTTGAAATAAAATATCCATCAATTACTGAGGTGTAATCTGGGGGTTCTCGGTATGACATTTAGTGCATACCATTGTGCGTCGTGACTTGATACCTCTTCTTCAAGATTCTCAAGGTTCGTGATTAGTTCTTTTACCGTGGCATGCAGTTGAGCAACTGACTGCCCGTCTTCCATTCGAAGGTTGGTAAGCTGGCTTCATTGGATGCCTCATCGTGCCGGTTTTGCCTCCGAGGTACCTTTATGCAATTCCAGGAACTTTTCCCAAAGTTCATTTTCCGAGTCGTACTTCCCGATTCGATTGACATCATATTCGGGGAGGACGGTCAACAAATGAAATTTCGTCTTTCCATTTGCTAGTGCGTCAGCTTGCTCCTTTTTGTTCCAGGAGTCAGGTTCCTTGAGTTTTCTTTCGTTATCATTCGTAGCTAAAAAATCATTTTTTATTGTTAGTAATAATTCATAATCAGTAGTAAAAAATACCTTGAATTTTCTTTTCCATGCTATGAGCTCCCCCTTAAACTTTGGCGGGTAGATCACTGGTCAAATCATTTTTTAGATTTTGCTGCAGTTGGCAGTTAGTCTTTGTGCGGTGTCCTGGCTCTGATACCACTTGTCGGGTCAAGATGGATCGACAAGAGGGGGGTGGGTGAATTGCTGCTATAAAATAAAATCTAATCTTTTGTGCGGTCTCACAATGAATTCATATTAATTAGTGGCAATAATCAGTTAAAACAAACATAAACTAATTAAACTAGTAAAAAGCTAGGACACAGATATTTACTTGGTTGCAACCTAGGTGGCTGCTAATCCATGACGACTGAAGCTCACTATTAAAATCTCCTTCTGGCCGAGAAGACTTTTACAGACATTGAAGCACAAGATAGAGGAAAACCAATAACTGAATTGTATGCAGTTGATAGATGGATTGAAACTGAGCTCTAGGGACCTATTTATAGCCCCGGACAGAGATATCCATTTGTTAATGTGGCACTTATAGGGCGCCCGAGTCCTCTTGGATGCCTGACTTGTGGCCTGATAGTTATCCAAAGAGCAACATTGGCAAATGACTAAACATAACCTCTCGGCTGCCTGTATGAACAGGGGCACCTGAGTGCTCGGGTGCCTAGTGATCGGGCGCCCAAGATCCCAGGCACCCGTATGATTATGGGGGCTCGAGAGTGGGTCTTTTGGTCAGCAACTGTTGACCACTCTCTAGCGTGACCTCCGGTCTTCTTTGTTGATTTCTAGCCAACCAAAGTTAAGCTCACTCGAATCCAACTCTGGCCATTAGCCCCTCAAGCATCCTTCCTTCTGACTTCTCATCCCTCGGGCGTCGCGCACGTCCTTCTCGCTCCACCGGTGTACTCTTTCACAGTTTTCACGTCCCTCGGATGCATCGAGCCCGTTGGCTCATTTCCCTGTGCAATCCTTCTCATCGACTGCGTCTTACACTCCACTTCCTCTGCTCCTATGTTCCTGCACACTTAGACAGAGGGATCAAAACTAACAAGACCTAACTTTTCATCAAAACTAATGAGGGTACCAACAATATCCCCCTTTTTGATGTGCATCAACCTAAGTTCAGTTAGAGTTAAACTAAAAGAAATAACACTAAGCATGAATGAATTGTTTGCAAATTAAAACATAAAATATGAAAGAGAGGTTTGAAAATTAAAACATTAAACATGAAAGAGATGTTTGCAAATTAAAACATCACAACCTCCCACTGAATTGAAGCTACTCTCCCCCTTTGATCACAGCTAGAAAAATGGGGCACATTCAAAGCTAGGGAATGAAAAAAAACATTGGAGAAAATTTCCTTAAAGTTAACAGTGAAAAAATAAATTTCTATCAAAATTAAAAATTAAATTTTAATAACAATTCATAAAGTGTCGAAAACTTGTTAGAAAAATATGAAAATTTTTATATAAGTGGGAAATTGATCATTGAGCATGTATAAAAATTTTCATCAAAAAAACTTTTCCTGTGTCCAAAATAAATCAAAAACTAATTGAGTAGAATATATGAAGAATGATTATTTAAAATTCAAAATCACTTCAAAAATTTCAAGAGAAATTTTATTGAGGGTCTACTGATCATATCTAGTTTAGGGAACATTGGATCTAGCAAAACAAATTTTTTATCTATTTTTAAAAAATAAATTTTAAAATTTGAACGTAAAAATTTGAAAAATAATGAGAAAAATCTCAAAAGTTCACAATAAGTAAAGAAAATATTTATGTATTGAGAAAAAAATATGAACATAATTTTATCAATTAAAAGTTTAATTTCTTTTCATTTTTCAAAGTCATTAAATAATATGTTAAAAAAACTACAAAAAAAAACTGTTAGCACTAAAACATATAATGATTGAAAATTAATTCAGTTAAGACTTAGGAACCCAAAACAAGTTCCTATCTATGGGGTTAATAAAAAACTTTGCAGGAATATAGTTCTTCGATACTTTTCTAAGTTGGCCCCTATGATTTTTAATATACCAGTTCAATTTATCAGGATAACTGCTTTCTTTCGGCATAAACATGCAATATTAAATTTTAGTTTTTCAACTAAATTTCTCGAACTAATATTTTTATTTTTCAGTTTATCAAAAACATGAAAGGAACATTCATTAGTCAATTTTATTTTTAATTTTTGATTCTCTTTTTCTAATTTAAGATTAGCTTTAAGCATTGATTTTATACCTGAGTATAGTTGATCGTGAGGGAGGAAACATACCTCACTTACCGGGTCACTTTCGTAAAGAGGGTCTCCCCCTTTGCCACTGATTTCTTCTGGCATAACTCCCCCTTCTTCAATGCTTTCCTCTTGATGATTTGCCATCAACATAAGTCGAACGTATTCTTCAGCTTCCGATTCATCGGACGAGGTCTCATCCCAGGAGGCTTTAAGCGCCTTCTTCTTCTTTGACTAGTTCTTAAGTTTGGGACACTGGTCTTTTATATGACCCTCCTCTTTACAATTATAACATCAGACTATACGCTTCTTCAGAGATTGTCATTTACCCTGAAACTTAGAAAATTTATTAGCCCTTTTTAAAAAACTTTTAAGATTTTTTACCATCTCCGTCGTATTTTCATCATCCGTTGATGACTCCTCCACTACCTGGTTTCTTCTCGCGTTTGGAGCGACGTTGTCCATTTTCCTGTTCTTCCTTGCACTCCGAGATTCGTGAAGCTCTAAAATCGAAAATAGTTGTTCTAGAGTACTTACCTCAAGATCTTTTGAAATAAAATATGCATCAATTATTGAGGTCAAATCTGGGGTTCTCAGAAAGGCATTTAGTGCGTATCGTTGTGCGTCGCGACTTGATACCTTTTCTCCGAAATTCTCAAGGCTCGTGATTAGTTCTATTACCTTGGCGTGCAGTTGAGCAACTGACTGTTAGTCTTCCATTCGGAGGTTGGTAAGCTGACTTCGTAGGATGTCTCGTTGTAGCAGTTTTGCCTCCGGAGTGCCATCATACAATTCCAGGAACTTTTCCTAAAGTTCATTTGCCGAGTAGTACTTCCCGATTCGATTGACATCTTGTTCGGTGGGGACAGTCAATAAATGGAATTCCTCCTTTCTGTTTGCTATTGCGTCAGCTTGCTCCTTTTCCTTCTAGGAGTTAGGTTCCTTGATTTTTCTTTCGTTATCATTCGGAGCTGAAAAATCATTTTTCATTGTTAGTAATAATTCGTAATCAGTAGTAAAAAATAGCTTCATTTTTCTTTTCCATGCTACAAGCTCCCCCTCAAACTTCGACGGGTAGATCACTGGTCAAACTATTTTACAGATTTTGCTATAGTTGGTAGTTAGTCCTTCTACGACGTCCTGGCTCTGATGCCACTTGTCGGGTCGAGGTGGACCGACAAAAGGGGGGTGAATTGTCGTTGTAAAATAAAAATTAATCTTTTGTGTTGTCTCACAATGAATTTAGATTAGTTGCAATAATCAGTTAAAATAAACATAATCTAATTAAACTATTAAAAGTCTATGATACAGAGATTTACTTAGTTGCAACCTAGGTTGTTGCTAATCCAAGACAACTGAAGTTCACTATCAAAATCTCCTTTTGGCAAAGTAGCCTTTTACAGACTTTGAACCACAAGACAGAGGAAAACTAGTAACTGAATTATATGTAGTTGATGGATGGATTGAAACTAGGCTCTAGGAGCCTATTTATAGGTTCGGTCAGAGTTATCTGTTTGCTGACGTGACACTTATTGGGCTCCCGAGTGCCCTTGGGCACCTGACACGTGGCCTGATAGTTATCTAAAGAGCAACGTTCGCAAATGGCTAAACATAGCCTCTCGGGCGCTTGTACGAACAGGGGCGCCCGAGTGCTCGGGCGCCCGAGAGCCCAGTCGCCCATATGCTTACGGGAGCCCGTGAGTGGGTCTTTTGGTCAGCAATCGCTGACCACTCTCCAACATGACTTTCGGTCTTCTTGGGTGATTTCTGGCCAACCGGAGTTAAGCTCACCCAAACCTGATTCCTACCTTTTTCCCCTCAAGCGTCCTTCCTTCCGGCTTCTTGCCCCTCGGACGTCACGCACATCCTTCTCGCTCCACCGGTGTACTCTTCCACAGTTTTCATGTCCCTATGATGCACCGAGCCCGTCGACTCACTTCCCCGTGTAATCCTTCTCGTCCACTACGTCTTACGCTCGACTTCCTCCGCTCCTATGTTTCTGCACACTTAGACAGAGGGATCAAAACCAACAGGACCTAACTTAACTTGGGTAATCACATCAAAACTAATCAGGCACCAACAACAAGTTGTAAAGTGCCACGTTGGAAATGTTATCAAATAAAATGATAGTCATTCTCAATGTGTTTGTTTCATTCATAAAAGTCATCATTATGAGCAATTTGAATGCCACTATGATTGCCATAATGAAAAATAGTTGGGGAGGATTTTGTAACACCCATATCTTCAAGTAACCAACGGAACTAAAGTAATTTAGAAGTACTATCCGCAAGAGCTAGATATTCAGATTCCATGCTAGATTGAGATGTGACTGTTTGGTTCATATTGCAACATGAAATAAGTGAGTCTCTAAAAAAAAATAATAGCTAGTTGTAGTGCGATGATTAGTAGGATCGCTAACCCAATCAGTAGCAGAATATCCAGATAAGATCAACGAGGAATGAGTAGAAAGTGGAGTCCATGAAAAAACGTACCTTTAACATACTGTAAGATATGAAGAACAACTGTAAAATGGATGGCTTGTGGAGCAAACATGAAGCAAACATAAAGCAAACATAAACTGGCTAACTATATGCACAACATAAACAATATTAGGGTGAGTCACTATAAGGTAAACTGTAGGATCGGTGGCGTCGATGGGGGGGGGGGTGAATATCAACTCAAAGTTTTTCGAAATCTCGTTGTTCGATCAATCGTCTTTTCTATCAAAAAGTTAGTACGCAGCGACGTCTACTGTTCCACTTTTTGAGGAACGTGTGTTTCGTCTACTCCAATATGGAGAAGCTTTTGCCACCCGGGACCTCTGGTTGGACTTTTTCTCGACCTCCGAGAACCCGGATCTCAAGACGTCCTACCTCGACCTGTCTCTACTTTTGTTCGCGATCCCTGCTCGACAAAGTCTTCTGCTCGGCCCCTCGAACTAAGACTTCATGCTCAGCCTCCGAGACTCCCGGATCTTGAGACGTCCGCTCCTCGACCCATCTCTACTTCTGTTCGTAGTCCTCGCTTGGCAAAGACTTCGTTGCCCGATCCCCGACCAAGACTTCGTGCTCAGTCTCCTGGACCATGACTTCGGTGCCCAACCCTCGACCAAGACTTCTTGCCCAATTCCCCGAACCTGGACTTCATGCTCAACCCTGCAGGTTAAGACTTCTTGCCTAGCTTCACTCACCAGGACTTCTTCCACCTAGCTTCACTCACCAGGATTTCGTCCACCTAGCTTCACTCACTAGCACCCAACTTCACTCACCAGGATTTCGTTCCTTGATAAGGTCTTCTTTGCTAGTCATCTTAATCCTGACTAGACTTCTCTCTGCCAAACATCAAGTCCTGTTTGGCTCAATCCTTGATCTATCTGACCAGATATGAGTTTAGTCACTCTGCCAAACATCAAGTCCTCAAAATGTGTTTTCAAAAATGTTTTTCAACAAATTTTCTAAATATTTTTCAAAATAAAATTTTCAATAAGGATAAGATTTTCAAAAGTATTAAAATTTTTTTTAATAGTATTTTGAAAACCTTTTTAATTTTGTTCAACACTACCTCTCTCTTAATTTGATATGTTCTGATTATCCTTATTAACTATAAGTATGATCTATCTATGTGTCCTTATTAAAATATGTTCTTATTGGTGAACAAATATTTTTAAAAAATATATCATTTTGAATATAACACAGGTAATTGCATTTAATTAATTGTCAACCGCCCATAAAGGTTTTGAAGAGTCTAAGTATTTTTAATTTTCCTAGCATCTTATCCATTCTAGTTGTTCAAGCATGGTAACCCTATGTGTTTAGAAAGATGCTTAACATGATTTGACTAAATTATAGATAGTTTTAATTTTCTCATATTAATTCAAATTATATCTTGGTTAAATAATTTTGGATTATTGAGTATTAAGATTGTTTTCGATTAAGTTGATCAACTTAAAATTTTGTTATTGGTTAGGTTTAAGTTTACATAAGTTGAGGTTTTAGTTAAGTTTTAGGTTTAAGTTTAATTAAGTTGAGGTTAAGTTTGAGGTTTTTGTTAATTATTAATTAGGTATGAAATTAAATTAAAACTTTTAACTAAGTGGGATTAACTTTTTAATTAAGGTTTATTAAGTTAATTAAGGTTGATTAAGTTTTTTTAATTAAAGTTGATTGAATTTTTAATTAAGGTTTATTATGTTTATAATTATGTTGATTAAATTTTTAATTAAGGTTGGTTAAGTTTTTAATTACAATTATTGAATTTTTAATTAAAGTTGATTAAGTTTTTAATTAAGCTTGATTAAGTTTTAATTAAGTTCAGGTAATTTTTAATCTAGTTTAATTATGTTAAAGTTAAGTTAAGGTTAAATTTTTATATAGTTAAAGTCTTAATTGAGTTAAATTTTAATTAAGTTCAGGTTTTAATTGAGTTAAGTTTTGATTATGTTAAAGTTTAATTAAGTTTAATTGAGTTAAGTTAATATTTAATTAATTTTAATTAAGATAAAGTTTTGATTAATTTGAGTTAAGGTTTAATTATGTTTCAATCAAGTTAATCTTTTTAATTAAGGTAAAATTTAATTAAGTTAAACTTTAATTAAGGTAAGATTTAATTAAGTTAAAGTTTGATTAAGGTAAAATTTAATTATGTTAAACTTTAATTAAACTAAAATTTAATTAAGAATTCAAACAATGAATTTAGTTGTCCTTGTTCATCTCACCCGGTCTAGATTTTTCAACCAAGGTAGCCCTATGATTTTGAGAGATGGGTTAAGTTGTTTTTATTCAAGAATTATTTGACTTTGTGTTATATTCAGGTTTGACTATCAATCAATTAAATACACATTTCAAAAATTGGCTTCCAGAAAGTGGCGAGGCATAGGGACCTTTTTGGGTATCGGAGCACGACCACTTCTAGATAATGTATTTTTAAGAAATTGTATATTTAATTTTTCCTATTAAAAAATTTCGATCTAACTAGTCAAAAATGTGATGAGGTAGTTTCTGTCAGTTCCACTTAGCTAAGTAGACAAAATACTATACGTCATACCCTACCTAATTCCCTAGACCAAGTTTCCCTAACATTCTATTATTCCGCCCTACCCTAGTAGAATGTTGGATAAGAGTCAAACTATCTTTTATCTGATCCTAAATACCCTAATGGGTAAGAGTCAATTTTGATGTGCTAACTAATTTGGTGCCTCCTCTCGTGAATCATATATTCCATATTTTATTTAATTTTAAATTCTTGATTTTTAAATTTTGTTAAAGTCAATTAAGTTTGATTTTGACGGTTAAAGTTTAATTGAGTTTGATTTTGATTTTGTTAAAGTTTTAATTATGTTTGATTTATATTTGATTAAAGTTTGATTTTAATTTAGTTAAAGTTCAATTAAAAATTAAGGTAAATTTTAATTATGTGAAAGTTTTTTTAATTATATTGAATTAAGTTTAAGTCAAAAGTTTATTTAAGGTTTAATTAAGTTTAATTTGAATTTATTAAAGTGGTTGTGTTTGTGTTTATGATTTTATCTTGAATGTTTAATTTTTTTGTTAATTTTTAATTTTGAATTAATTAAATTATTTGTGTTTAAGATTTTATCTTTAGTGATTAAATTTTATTAATTTTTAATTTCGAATTAATTAAATTGTTTGTGTATAAGATTTTATCTTTAGTGTTTATGTTTTTGTTAATTTTTAATTTCGAATTAAATAAATTGTTTGTGTTTAAGATTTTACCTTTAGTGTTTAAATTTTTGTCATTTTTTATTTATAAATTAATTAAATTGTTTGTGCTTAAGATTTTATTTTTAGTGTTTAAAATTTTTGTTAATTTTTAATTTCAAATTAATTAAATTATTTGTGTTTATGATTTTATCTTTAGCGTTTAAAAAATTAAAAACTTGATTAAGATAAAAATTGATTTTTTCTAGATTTAAATTTACTTGGTCATTTTCTTGATTAATTTGGTTTGAATTTTTAAAGTTAGTATTAGTTAAATTTAAGTTCGAATTATCTGATTTTAAGTCTGTATTAATTAATTTGTTTGAATTGATTTGGTCAATATTTTTTTTGACCAAGTCAAGGTTAGTGTCAATTTGATTTAGACCTTGATCACAATCTAAATTTCCATCTACTATTCTAGATATATTTTGAGAAACCTCTAAATTACCATGCAACTCATTTAAATTGCTATTAATAGGGGTATTTTAGTAAATTGTACTAACCTCAAATGCAACCCCTACTTTTGTAGGATTTTCTGTTGGTTCCGACGTATATTTAGATTCAGCTTTGAGTTGATCCTCCTGTGTAGTTGACTGTATGGATTTAGACTCAGATTTGACTTCAAGTTTGACTTGGTAGAAGCTCTATTAACCAAGTCCAAAGTTTGTATGCATTCATGTATGCTTCGTCCTTCTCTTTGGGCCATTTTTCGGAAGCCTTGCACACACAAAATAAAGAAATAGAAATCCCAATACTAGGTCTTGGATTAGCAGTTTGGGAGAAAAAGTAGTCAGAAAGATGACTCGAGTGGTATTGCACAAACTTTGAGTAAAAATCGAATAACAAAAAGATCTGTCTAAAAAGAGATGACCAAACCAATTTTAGACTTATGCGAAAATCCAAAAATTGAAAAAAAAAAACAATGGAAATCCCTTGGCTCTTACGGTGGTTACACCAATTCAGAGCAGATAAGGCTCTGATACCACTTGTAAGATCTAAGATTTAATGCACTTGAGAGGGGGGGCTGGGTGAATCACATGATTTTAAAATAATATCAGCTTTTTTGTACTAAATAAAACACGAGTGCATAGCAGAAATTAAAGCAAAGAAACACAAGTCAAAACACGGTTCGATTTTTACTTGGTTCAGAGCCTTCGGTGACTTTGACTCGCCTAGGTCCCTCAGACTTTTTCGATGGGAAATCCACTAAATATCTCTACCGGTAAACTCCCAGTAGAGTAGTTGAATAAACAGAAATAGGACGAGTGTAACACCCTACACTGTCCTTGAACTAATTTATAAAATGAGTATAGAAATAATTAAAATAGTTACCAACAAGGTGTAGATATCCTGATGCGTGACATGTTGGTGTCAGTCTTTTGGTAGTGGTCAGTTATACTTGAGCAGTAGTAGGTCTCAGCTCGATGACAGAATCACAGAATGATCGTTTGAGCTTGTGTATGAGTTCTCTTCGAAAGCCTCCTCAAACTACCCTTATAAAGTCCACTGGAGGTGTCTCAGTTCTAAGGCTTATCAGATGTCTAAACTATGTATTTTATCCTCTTGAAGGCACCTCAAGTCAGATTTGAGGGGCCTAAGTTCCAATTTGAGACACCTCATCTTTACTATTTGACATAGTAATCTTTAAAAGGTCATAACTTTTGATTTCGAACTCAAAATCTGGCTCTGTTATAGCTACGCATCTAGAATTCGAAGATCTACGTATGTCTCTACAACATAGAGTTAGAAAAATATATACATGAACAATTTATATATGTTTATGAGTTAGATCCTATCTTTCCAAGACTAGAATCTAATCAAGACCTAAGCTTAGAGCTCTGAAATGGTTCTACACTGGACTGCATCTACAGTCCCACCAGGGACTCATCCTCACTAGATTCCACTCCTCTAGTGGTTTACCTTATACAGACTTACTAAGCCTTTTTACCCACCAGGTCATCCTGCCAGATACCCCATCTGGACTTCAGTCCGCTGTCAAGTCTCATAGACCCACCTGGAATTCATTCAGGTCTCTACCAACCTGGGTTTTAGCCAGTTGTCAAGCCCCGCGAACCTAACTGGACTTCCTACAAAATCTTAACCAACCTAAGCTTCATCCCGGTGTCAAGTCCTGGGCCTTTCAATCCTGCACACTTACTAAAAATGTTAGAAGCATACAACATCTAACTTTTACCATTTGTCATTCATCAAATCCTCAGTTTAATTATTAATGCAAATTGCACCAACAATCTGGAGGACCCTATGTTTGGTAGGTGAGTTGAGGTAAGCTCCTGGAGAGAGTGTAGTGAGGTCGCGTCCCGATAGGAACAAACCTTAGGCGCTAATCCAACTAAAGAAACCAACGAAGATTTCTAAGTTGAGATCAAGATAGTTTTTACTATCTTAATCATGCATACTATCTATCAATGTTTACTAATCTTGTTTTGTAGGATTATTAATATACTATCTATTGTGCTAATTCTGTTTTGCAGGATCATAACCCTTTGAACTTCAAAAGATCATAACTTTTGACACAAGACTCGGAATAAGGCTCTGTCAGTGGTCACGCTTTCAAAACTTAGAAATCTAGATTTGTTATTCAATCGACCGATCAGTCTACTAAAAAACGGGATCAGTCAACTAAAATTTTCAGTTGACTGAACTATCTAATCTGGCATAGATGAGATTGAAGTTCACAACTTTGTTATAACTACATGTTTAGTCGATTGATAAAAGTGATCAGTCAACTGATCGATAAAAGGAAATGACAAAGGATAAGATCTCGCAGGAAAGGAAATCCAGAGGTTTAGTCAACTAATCAGAACAAAGAAGGAAGGGCTCGAGAGTTCAGTCGATGAATAGTGGATCAGTCGACTAAAAGGTTTAGTCGACTAAACAGGTTTTCAGTCGACCAACATTGCCTATAAAAGAGTGTCTTGAGGTTTGAGCTAGGCAACCATTCTCTACTTATTCCACCTTGTTTCTTCTTCTACAACTACATAAGATTGCCACCACTATGCCAGAAGGCTTGCTGACAATCTACACTAAAAGCTTCAATCTTATTGTAGGTATACTTTATATTTTGTACTTGCTTTCATTTACAAGGAGATAGTAGAGTGTTACTATCCTCCTCACCATCTTGTATGAGTTTATTTTTCTCTGAAAGATTTGGGAGAAAGGACCTATAGTGGATTACCCATTGAAGCGATTAAAGATTGTGAACCTTGGAGTAGTAGTCACAGGACTACGAACCAATAAAAACACCTGTGTTTTTTTGTGTGTTTGTTTTTATTCCCTAGTACTTTAAAGAAAAGAAAAGGTTTTAAAATGAACGAGATTCACCCCTCTTCCCCCGCCCCCTTTCACGGTCCAACACTTAATGTTCCATCACATGATCATATATGTATCTAGTTGGTGCAATCCTTCATTTCACAAGTATATCATAACGTGCTTTTTTTAACTTCGTCGCGAAAAATAATATCATAAGGGTTGTTACCTTTGTCGCGTGCCCTTTCCACTACTTTCTGTAGGATTATTAGAAACTGAGAGGGGGTGAATCTTGATCATTCTTAATCATTTCTTTTCGACAACATAAAACAAAGTAAAGCAGTGGAAAATAAGGTACTCTTTTTCTTATACTTAGTTCTAAGCCTTCGGCGACTCTACTCCAAGGCTGGCAATCCTTGACTGCTTTTGTTAGACTATCCACTATAATTCTTTCTCCGAAAAACTTTCGGAGAAACTAATATCGTATAAGATATAAGGGAGGTTAGTAACAACCTACTAACTCCCTTTTAAGATGCATGTACAAGTACAAAATAAAAAAGTATACCGACACGGAAGTGTGATCTTGAGCGAAGCATGTTGGAGAGCTTCCCGATGTCGTAATAGCAAAGTGTGAGCATTTTGTCAATGTAGGAAGAGACTGTAGGCCAGTGGAAGAGATAGCCAATGTACTGGTCTCAAGCTCCTTTTATAGGCGTGGTTTGATCGATTGAAAAATCGTTCAGTTGACTGATCCTTTCAGTCTACTGAACCTCCAGTTTGGTTGACCAAACCCTGTGCTATTCCTTCTTGGCTCCGATCGATTGGCACTATAATAAATGCATCTGATCAACTTATCCTCCTAATCAATTGATGGAAAAAAGCTTCCTTCTACGTAGTCACGCAATACCAAAAGTGTATCGATCGACTGAACCTGATGATCAGTTGACTGATCCGTCTGGAATATATTCAATCTAGTGTAATCTAGCTGGTTTGGTCGACCGATCCACTCATTCAGTCAACATAACCTTCGATCGATTTTCTTTGACTAAGCTACATGAAAATATTAGCACAGTATAACATGTCATGGGTTAACCCTGCAAAACAGAGTTAGCATGAATATAATATGCTTGAGTAATCGATAGTAAAATTTGTCCTGATCTCAACTTAGAAACCTCCATAGGTTTCTTTAGTTGGATAAGCTCCTAAGGCTATCCCATTGGGACATGACTTCATTGCACTCTCCTTTAGGACTTACCGTTACTCACCTGCCAAACATCAGGCCCTCTAGACCTGTTTGGACTTTCTCCACCCAGTGTCTGATCTCCTGATCCACTAAGGCTTTTCCTGCAATACTAAATTAGCACAACAACAGTAATAGTAATGCAAAATAGTATTGATAAACCTATAGTTAGATTTACCAAGATTTGCTGGTCTAGTCAACCACGATTAAACTTGCTTGGAGTTCACTTCTCCAAGACTTCTAAGGTTACCTACAGGGTTTCCATTGCCTGGCTTCATTCACTAGGACTTTCCACTACTTGGTTTCACACACCAGGACCTAGCTTCACTCACAAGGACATCCACCAACCTAGCTTCACTCACTAGGGCCTAACTTCATTCACTTGGAATTTGCTTGGAGTTCACTCCTCCAAGACCTAAGGTTACCTCCCCCTAGGATTTTTCTCTTTCTAGTCACTTGGTAGACTACTCATCCGACTAGGTCAACCTTGACCAAACTCATTACACCAACACATTCTCCTTTCCTTTTCCTTTTGGAGTGGAAGCCTCTCCTTTCCTTGATTTATTTATGATCACTTTGAACTTGGGGTGAGGAAATGAAGTTCTAGGTTATGAAGGAAGTGAGATCTTGAGAGGAACTGAGTGGAGAATATGGTTTAGGGCTTGAGGAAGTGCATCTAGGGCTTGAGGAAGAGGTTTGGAGGAAGGAGGTGAAGAGTCTTGGCTGAGCATAGGCGAACAAGGGTGTGAGAAGCTAGGGCACGGGCATGGAGTTTAAACAGGGTTAGCACAACACGACCCATACTAGTGGGCACGTGTGCCCGTGTCGAGTTCAACAGGTTCAACACGACCCATGCTAGTGGGCATGGGCACCTGTGCTGCTTCAGTCGAACTGAACATGGGTCATGTTGGTGAGCACAATCACTTGTGCGTCATGCGCCGAATTGAACATATGTCATGCTGGTAAGTGTTGGTGCCGGAAGCACCATATCGAACTTGATTTTGATAATGGAAAAGGGTTCAAAGTTAAGTTTATATTTTGATCTAATGGATTTACCAAGTATGCAGGAAAGTTCTAGTTCACCTAGGCACGAAGTCTTGACCTGCAGGGTTGAGCAAGAAGTCCTAGTCGAGGACTGGGCAGGAGACCTGGCCGAGGGTTGGGCACCAAAGTCCTAATCCGGAAGATCAGGTTGGAGTCCTAGTTGAGCGAGGATTGCGGACAGATGTAGAGGCGGGTCGAGGTACAGACGTCTCAAGATCCGGCAGTCTCGGAGGCCTAGCAAAAGTCCAACCGGAGGAGCCGGTTGGCAAAAGATAACTTCTCCTGAGAGGAGTAGGTGAGGATGCGTTCCCCGAAAGAGGGAACAGTAGGCGTCAGTTCGACCTAGGGTTTCAATTTGAAATCCAAAGTTAGAACCAAGACAGCTCCGGCTGTTATTCATGCATTTATTATTAATGTTATACTATTCTTGGACTAACCCTGGTTGTAGGAGTGAAAGGGAGTAATTGCTGCATCCAAGGCACCTGAAAGGGTTCAGGCGCCCGAGAGACCAAGCGTCTGACAGGTAACAGGCGCCTGAGTTGAGGCGTTTCCGGCGGGTGAGAGGCTGAGCTGGCATGTTGCCATGTCAGCATCTCAAGCGCCCGTGAGCCATCAGGCGCCTTAGAGGTCCCAGGCGCCCAAGACCGAGAGATAGAGTTTTGGCTGAGTGTGCAGATAAGGATGCACCCGATTCGCTACATGTGGCAGGCACCCAAGAAGACAAAGGCGCCCGAGAATAGCCTATATAAGGGGCTTCCCCCCATTGCTTTCCAGAACATTTCAGAACATCCTTCTTGTGACTCAAGCACTCAAACGCTCTCCGTATTTCTTCCGTGCTCGAGTTTCCCACGCCGACAATGATCAAGATCGATGACACGCTGTCCGAGAAACTTCGCAAATACTTTACTATCGTTGGTATATTTTAATTTCGCTGTTTAATTGTGTACTCAAGTTCTACATTTGTAAATCTTATTCGAGTTATAGAATTGCCCAACAAAAACGGTCAAGGAAGTAAAAAAGAAACTGTGTTAGCATTGTTTCTTTTCTTTTTCCACTGTGTTTTCTCTTTTTCTAAAAATTTCTAGTAATCGCTATTCAACTCCCTCTATCGATTACAATGATCCCACAAGTGGTATCAGAGCGGGTTACTCGACCTTGGTGAAACCACCAACCGAATAGGTTTTTTGGAATTTTTTTCGTTTGTATTTTTTTGTAAAATTTTCTCGTTCTTCGATGTTGGTGCAACATCACTCGATTTTTTTTTGTATTCTTTTTTATACCGCACTACTAACCCAAGACAAAGTCTTAGAACAAGTTTGTTGTTTTTTTTTAAAAATTTTTAGGTTTGTTAAATGTCCATGCAAGAAGGCTACAACACTGCACGTCCTCCTCTGTTCTCTGGAGAGGATTTTTCCTACTGGAAGAGCGGAATGGAGGTCCTCCTGAAAACTCAGGTGGAAATGTGGATCATAATCCAGTCTGGACTGGAGATCCCAAAGAGCTCGCAAGGCGAAGTTCAGGGGTATTCTGAGTGAGACGCTTCACTCAAAAAGAAGATAGAAGCATACGCCAAAGCTACACAAACCCTTCAATGTGGCTTGACGAAGGAGGAACTCAACCACGTTGGCCCGTTTAGCAGCGCTAAAGAACTATGTAACAAATTGATCGAGCTGCATGAAGGGACGTCAGACACAAGGATCAGCAAGCGTGATCTCCTTCTCAACAAGTTGTACATAATCAAAATGCAAGATGGCGAAACAGCTGCACATCTCCATGCAAGGATCCAAGAGTTGATGAACGGTCTACACACGATAGGTCACAAGGTAGAAAACTGTAACCTCATCAGGTATAATCTAAACTCGTTCCCCAGAAACTCATTGTGGGCATCTATGGTAGATGCTTACAAAGTTTCAAGAAACTTGTTCGATATTAAACTCGATGAACTTTTTTCTGAATTAGAATTCCATGAACAAACTAATGCTTCACAGGTCGAGAAGGGTTTAGCTCTTTTTGCAGGAAAAGTCCCTGCGAAGCAACAGAAAAAGAAGCTGCAACTGATACCTGAGTCTGATTCTGACTCAGAATCTGATGACGACGGAATCAATCATCTGGAGCTGGTCAAGATGGCTCGGAGTTACTACAAAATGATCAAGGGTCAAAGATAGAAGAAAAAGGTGATCCAGCAAAAGGATAATCCAGCCGAACCTACTACCAGTCAAAAGGCGAAAAGTGAAGTAACCTGTTATGGGTGTAAGAAGAAGGGTCACTACAAATCGGAGTGTCCCAACTTGAAGGAGAACAAGAAAAATCGAAGGAAGAAGACCCTCAAAGCTACGTGGGATGAGTCATCTTCAGAAGACGAAGAAGAAGTACCACACGCCAACATCCTCGCGCTGACAGCATTGGACAACCTCGACACCGAATCGGAATTGGAACTAGAAGAAAGTGTCGGAACCAGAAAGCTCTCAATTTCAGAAGACAGTCAAATCATGGTAAGAGGCTATCTCGAATCTCATCTTTATGACTTAATCTCATATCTGTTTCGTAAGTTGGCCAAAGCCAACGTTCGGGTCGAATTGCTCTGACAGGAAGTGAAAATCCTGAAAGAGGAAGCCAACCCTAGCTCCTTAACTGAACCAGTTCAGGAAGGAATCTCCACTCAAGTCCAAAAACTTGAGGAAGAGAATTCTTCCTTGAAATCTCAGGTAAAGGAACTTAGAGTTGCACTAGAATGATTTTCCTTGGGTTCCAAGAGTCTTGACATGATTCTTGGAAAACAAAAATCAATTCTAAACCGATCCAGACTTGGTTATCGAACCAACTCACGGTATAGATCGTACTACTCTATTTTGAACCCAAGTAGAACCCGAGTCCAAGCATGGGTCCCAAAGTTATGCTTGACTAATCATGCTGAACCAAATCAATATTGGATTTCCAAGGACAAGATTCACATCTTACCTAGCCCATACTGAGGCTTTAGTCCATTGGGAACCGATACGAAAACTATTTTTATACTTAGATAATTTTTTTTCTGTTTGATGCTTGTTATTTGTTTCTGCAAGAATATTATGCTTAGACTTAGAAACGGTTAGATAAGGATCTGACTTGATTGAAACTTGCACAACCTAGTATTAAGGCAGGGCGAGATGATAGTAGGTTAGGGAAGCTTGTCTAAAAAGTCAGGTAGGGTAAGGCGTACCCTATTTGGTCCTATTAGTCAGATGGAACTAACCGAAGCTACCTGATAAGTACCATTTTGTTGACTATTTTAATTGCTAAAATTCATGTTTGACCTATGATTTTATTGTTTAATTGTGATTTTACCCCAGGTTATAGAACTTACTCTTATTTTGGACTTAATTGCAAATTTACCCATATTTGGATTATTTAGCCATTAAATTCTTGATCTATTTTTGTAGGCATGAAAGGTTCATGGACCTAGGGCATACTAGGTCAAATTTGAGTCGGAAGTGGAACCGGATCGAATTATCAAGCTTACAATTAATCCGGGCCGTCCGATTCAAAAGCGGCTAGATCTGAGCCATCCGGGATAATCTGAAGCAATCCGAGCTAGGGTTAGGGTTGATCAAGCACTCTGATCAAGATCTGAAGGTTTAATCCCAATCAGAGCTCAATCAACCGTTGGATCAAGCTCGGAGGGCTCTAGATCGTCCATTCAAAGATTAGGATGATCTGGACCATCCGTTGCACATCTGGAGGATCAGAGCTACCACAAGGTAGATCCTGACCCCTGATCAACATCCTCAAAGTTTGGCTCAAATAGGATGAATATCAGCCGTTGGATTTTCTCAAATTAATCTGAGCCGTCCAATGCTTATGTATTTAATCAAACTTTTCCCTGCTTTCAGCCTCGTCGCGTCCTCGCCGTAGCTTCCACAGTTCTTCGCATTTTTCAGCTGTTCTTTATTTCTATTGCAATTTTCTTCAACAGAGGGCGTGACCACATCGATTTCGATCCTTGATCCAGTTCTAGATCATTGGGAAGGGTTCTCCGTGAGGATTCCAGCTCAATTTCGGCCAAAAACAGAGATGATTGAGGGTCTCGTCAGATTTGTGAGTTGATTGCCTTGGTCTCGTTCTGTGCCATTTCACATCCATCCGAGCTAGCCTGAGGGTCCTAGGCTGAGCTCAGAACATCCCCAAATCATCATCGCTATACTACATAGCAATATTGAGTTAATCGATTGCTGTTTTTAGCTTTGAGCAAAGTTGGGTTGAATCGATTCATAGAGGCTGTTTTCCATTGATTTGTTGAGTTTAGGGGTTCGAGGCTCACCCTTGCGTGACGAACAAGGAGTTCTGGAGCTGGGGAAGAGATCGATGTTTAGATTTCTTATTGTAATTTCCGGTTGTAGCTGTAATTTCTATTACTGCTTAGTTTCATTTCTCTTGGTTTCAGATTGGTTAATTTCGTTTTCTTAAGTATTCTTGCTTAATTAAATTTCATTTCTTCAAGTTAAGTAACTAGGAATCTCGTTTATTGAATATAGTTCTTGGTTTCAGTTCTTTTATGCTTAACTGTTGCGTGCCAATTAGCTTTCAGCGTATCCGTTTGGTTGTTGCGTTTCAGTCACTTTCTTTTACTGCAGTTTCTGATCTTTTGTATTAAGTTAGTTTACTTTTCTTATCTGAATTTACATAGCAACTGGTTCCATTCAATCCATTTCCGTTTCTGCATTACTGCATTACTCCATTTCCATTTCTGCGATTGGTTCCAACTGATTTGTAGCAGTTGTCATTTCTGCAAGTCAGCTGTGCTTCAACATTTCTGAAACTGCACATTAGTTGCTTAAGATCAGTGTAGATCTATTCTCTGCATTTAGTTAATGCAACACTGCATTCAATTCTGCAACATTTCAATTTTTCTAAGTATCATCCCTTAGTTTGATTTCTGAGTTTTTGCTACCAACAAGTTCATCAAATCTGAATTTGTGCCAAGTCATTGTTAGCTTTCCTTAAGCTTCCATGATATTCGATCAGTGACTCAAGTCAGGTTGTATTGCTAGTTTCTGCCATCAATGAACTAGGTTCTGCATTTCGATCCTGTCCTCAATCTGTTTCTGCATAACAGTTTCAGAATGTTAGACTTCAATTCTGCATATCGGTTCCTAGTTTCGGCAGTGACATCATTTGCAAACTCAGCATTGAGTGAATTCCGATCTCTTCATAATTGGTTGGTTTTAATTGATAGTTACTGAAGTTGAACACAAGGTGTAGTATGCTATTGCAATTTTGTATCAGTTTGATTCCTAAAGTTTGCAGATTTGCATTAGTTGGTTAAAGATGTCAATTGGTTGAGTTCATTAATTATTATAACTAGTCCAAAGATTGTTCAGTTGAGTTAACTTCTTTTCATTATGTTTACATTTTATTTGAAACCAAACCCAAATCACATTCGAAACCTGAAATTCACAAACGACACATAAATACAAGCATCGAATCAAAACAAACCTCAACTAGCCCCGAGAAAAAATACGACCTGTGACCCCTTTACTACGTTTTCATATTTTGATTGCAAAAAGGGTTTCCAGCTTTCATTCATATCTAAATTCTGATGGATCCACATTTCGTGACAATTTAATCTAGTATTTCGGGTCCGTCAAATTTTTGGCGCCGTTGCCGGGGAAGCAACTAGTTGATTTGTTTGATTTTTTGCTTGTATGCTTTTGGACATATCATTTGGGTTCTATTTTATTCTATTTTATCTTTTGTATATGGGTACTGCCATTTTTCTTTCTTGTTTTGTGACAGGGCTGCAAGATCAAAATGTGGTCACCAGAGTTCTGTAAAGATATAAAAGAGGCATTGGTGGAGTTGAAATGTTGGTGTAAGGAGATGGAATACCAACAAAAACATAAAGCTCATTCATCTACTCACCAGCAGCCGATTCAACCAACATTTCAACCACCTCAGCCACAATTTCAGCTTCTCAACCAATTTCAGTAGCCCTGTTCAGAGTTTCAGCCTTTCCAACAATTTCAGCAGCCACCACAGCAAGATTTCCAACAGCCCTACTCAAATTTCCAACAAATTCAGAATGGGCAGCCCCAATTTTCAGTTTTTGAGCAACCAAATCAGTTTTGTCAGCCTCAATTTCAGCAATTACAACAATTCCAGCCACCACAGCAATTCCAACAATTTCATCCAGATTTTCGGCCAAGTCTATCAAATTTCCAGAATTTTCAGAATGGGCAGCCACTATTGCAAATTTTTCAGCCCCAAATGCAGAAATTTCAGCCTAACTTTTAGCCACCTTATCAACAAGATTAGTCACAATTTCAACAATATCAGTAAGGGCAACCTTTCCAAAAATTTCAGCCATGGCAGCAAGAATTTCAGCCCACTCAATTTCAGTGTTCACCACCACAATTTCAACCTCAGATCCAAGAATTTCAGGGCTACAATTTTCAGCAATCTCCACCAACTTGTGAACCAAATTTTCAGCAGTTTAATCAGCCTGTTCAACTATTTTATCAACCCCCACAGTCTCAATTTCAACAAATGTTTCAACAAGAGCTTCAAAACTTCGGAAGGCAAATGGAACAAGTGGCTAGTGATTTGAATCAGATAAAAGCCCAAAGATCAGGACAATTAGCTTCTCAAGCTACTTTTAATTCTGAGAGCCCCGAAGTTGGTTTTATATCAGTTCAAGGTGACCCTAGTGCATGGCCAATTCCTTCTTCAAGTGATCTTGCAAAATTAGTAGTAGAAGAAGAAGTAATCATCAAATATAGGGCACCTACAGCATGCATCCCTCCGGAGATTCCTATTCAAAATCCATTGCCAAATTTTTCAGCTCCACAGGACCATTCTCATCTTTTATTTTGTGATGATAGTGTTATTGATGGTCCTAATTTTTTTAATATTGTTGTTGCAGATATTACTGAGGAAACATACACGGGAGATGATTCCACAGGTGTAGGGGATTGCACTAAGCCCCAGGGACCACCACAATTTACTGGTACATTAGAAGATTCAGAAGATGAACCAGAAAGTGTAGGGACTTGCATGGTGGAAGCAAGCACCCAAGGATCACCTATTCCAGTTGAGTGTCCACCAGAGCTTGAGGCTGAAGAGGAGCATGTACTTGACCAGGAGGAGGCCACAGATACATCTACTATTGTAGAACCTCCAGGTATTCTTCAGCACGCTCAGGTAAGTATTTCTCCTCTTTGTTCAGAAAAATTCAGCGAGGTACCTAGTGCTGATTTTATTGGTTATGATGAATTTATTGATATACCTTGTGTAGAGATTGTTTGTGAAATCCAATAGAGGTACCAAAAATTGATTTCCTTGGTCATAATGCATTACTTGATACATCTCTTTTAGATATGGGTTGCGAACAAATTTTAGAGGCACCTATAATTAATGTTGTTTGTTATGATGAATTCTTGATACATCTTTTGTGGATATGAATTGTGAAAAATTTTTAGAAGTGCCTAAAATTGACGTTATTTATTTTGATGAATCTCTTGCATATCTTATGCTGAAGTTGAATGTGAAAAACTTATGAGGTATCTGAGATTGATTTATTGGCTGTGACCATTGCTTGATACATCTTGATAGGAAATAATTGTGAAAATACTATTGATGTGCCAAAAGTTGATTTCATGGGTTGTGATAAGTTTCTTGATATACTTTGGAGGATATTACTTATGAAAAATTCATTGAGATACCAGAATTTGATTTAATTGGATATGATGCAGTTTGGATTCATTTCATGCAGAGACTGATACTATTTATTTCTTTCTGACCCTGCACGCTTGAGAGAGGTATTACATTGTTTTGCAGGGTCCAGAAGACTTCAGGAGTGGGTGCTCCAACTGAACAGACTTCAACCTCCTGGAAGGACTTCTAAAGGCATCAAGAAGGAGGAGAGATCTTACTTTAATCCAAGCCCTCCATCCTCAATGGATCTTAACTGAATCGCCTGCGGCCACCGAACAAATTTTGTAAATTCAAGTGTGGGGGAGTTTTAATTCTCTCAGCCACCCATTTTCCCCACTACCACGATGGAGGCTACTTCTGGATAGGCTCCGTCCACCAGAATAAAGGGGAGATTGTTCTTCTTGTATTTTCTTTTATTGCTTTTTCATTTTCATGCTTTTAGAAGTAGAATTTTCTTTTAAACTGAGTCTTGTCAATAAATGCATGTTATTTCTTTTAGCACTTTTCTTCATATTAGGAAATAAATGTATCCCTCTAGGTTATCTTCATAGCATTTTAGAGTCTTTTGAAAAAAATTAAATTTGATTGTTAAAACTTAGGATTTGAGTCATGGATGAAATCTTGGATGCTTGAGTACTACTTGTTTTAGATTCTTAATTGAGGATTGAGATGAATTATTTTACCTAGTGAGAATTAGCCTTACTTTTGTGATACACATATGTTATTATACTCTAGAACTTGCTTAGGTTCTTTCAAAATCATCTTTCAATGATTGGATCACATCTATAGAAGCTAATCACTTTATTTACCTTCCATATCAATTTTGGCAAAAATCATGTTCAATCCATTTTTCTTTACTTATTTTCTACTCTTAACCCCACTTTTCTATGGGCTTATTTGTTTGGAATGTTTCTAATGCTATTTTGCCCGAGACGGACAAAGATTTAAGTGTGGGGGAGTGACTAAAGTTTTGGATGTATTTCATGTCAAAAAGAAAATTTTTTTTGCCAAGTTGAAGCCAAAAGGTGCCAAGTGAGTTGAATTTGAATTCCAAAAATGAGCAAGAGAGGTGGGAGCCATTGGAGACTTAGATTCTTTACTACATTTTGAAGATCAAGTGGCATGCAATGAAAAGAAAAAAAAATCTGCAATGCAAGAAAAAGAAAAAGAGATGGCACAGATTAAGCAAAAGTTTGTGCCAAAATGAAGTTATCTTGGGTTGGAATTGACTTGGATAAAAAAATTGTAAAGTTGGAATTTTGGGAAGCCAAGATTAGCAACATCTTGTAGAGACTGAGTTGAAGCTGGTGGAGAGCAGAAAAAAAAATTGAGATCGGGAGCTGGAATTGCAGCAGAGAAAAAAAAATAGAAAATGCAGTGAAGGCAAGGTCTGCTGAGCTGATTTCAATATCCTTTGGAATTGCAGCTGTTCTTTGGTCGGAATGCTATGTACCAGCAGCTGCTCTTTGCTTAGAAGTCAAACACATCTTGCTAAATGGTTTGTGAGCTGGACAGATCTGAAAACAAGCTGAAAAAAATCTGTGCCACTACAAAAGAAAATTTTGTTGCAGCTGAAAAAGAATTCTGAACTGCATTGAATTTGTTGCTGCCGAGTGCTGCATCTGAGAGCTACTGAATGATACAAGCTGAACCTGGAAGCAAGCTGTAAAGTGCTGATGTTATTTGGAAGCTGAGACAAAAACAAAAAGAAAAAAAACAGTTTGTATCAACTTAAATTGATTGTGCCATGGAGGGAACTTGAATTTGTTGGGCTGAAATTCTCTACTAAAAGGTGATGCTAATTGCTTGAGAAATCAGAGCATTACAATAAGTCTGCCGTGGAGCTAGAATCTGAAGTAGAAGATGCAGAAATCTGAAACCAATCTGTACAAATCTGCAATTGAAGTGCAGATCACCTCAAGTTGAAACAAATGCAGAAATGTCTCAAGTTGCTGATATAACTTCTGATTTTTCTGATACAAATTCTGATGCTAACTGGTCCGATATGTTCCAAATGAAGGTTGACTCCATCACTAGGTTTGAGAGCAGAAAAAAAAACTGTTTGAGAAAATAAGAAAAGAAAAGAAGAAGCAAGTTGGCACACCATTGACTTGGCACCATAAATCAATGAAGATACTCTCATCCAAATTGAAGATCTGCTCCATTACATTCTGAATTCACTAGAGAGAAAGAAAAGAGAAAACAAAATTAGAAAGAGAAGAAAGAAACGAGTTGGCACGCAATAGGCAAAAGTTGGCACAAGGAAGTCAAGGAAAGGTTTTTCATCCAAATCAAAGGAATTTATTCAAATTTCACTCCATCACACTTTTGATTTCGCTAGAGGACTGTAAAGATGGGGCAAAGCACATTGGAAACATTTTTGAGAAACCAAGTCTCCCACTCCATCAATTTTTCCATTATCTTGGTTTTTACTCTATTTCTTACCATTTTCTATGTTTTCATTTGTTTTTGTAGATGTTGATCCTAATCATGGATAATGGAGGAGATTAGATAATAAGCAAGCCTATGGTAGTGCAAGAAGCATGTGTGTTTGAGTGAGCTCCACTTCCACCATCAACTTAGAACTTAAGGAGAGAGCCACCAAAATTTTCCCTGAAAGGCTAGTGATTTAAATTCATCTCAATGACTCATGATTGATGAAAAGGCTAAGTTGTTGATTTAAGGACAAGATACTAATCCATAGAGCTTAGATTTATGAGAATTGACAACCTTAGGTAATTTCTTTTCATTTGCTTCTAATTATGCTTAAGAAAATCTAAGGGATACATATTTAGTTGTTTCGCGAGACGCTCAAGGTTAAGTGTGGGGGAGTTGATAAGTACCATTTTGTTGACTATTTTAATTGCTAAAATCCATGTTTGACCTATGATTTTATTGTTTAATTGTGATTTTACCCTAGGTTTTAGAACTTACTCTTATTTTGGACTTAATTGCAAATTTACACATATTTGGATTATTTGGCCATTAAATTCTTGATCTATTTTTGTAGGCATGAAAGGTTCATGGACCTAGGGCATACTGGGTCAAATTTGAGTCGGAAGTGGAACCGGATCGAATTATCAAGCTTACAATTAATCCGGGTCGTCCGATTCAAAAGCGGCTAGATCTGAGCCATCCGGGACAATCTGAAGCAATCCGAGCTAGGGTTAGGGTTGATCAAGCACTCTGATCAAGATCTGAAGGTTTCATCCCAATCAGAGCTCAATCAACCGTTGGATCAAGTTCAGAGGGCTCTAGATCGTCCATTCAAAGATTAGGATGATCTGGACCATCCGTTGCACATCTGGAGGATCCGAGCTACCACAAGGCAGATCCTGACCCCTGATCAACATCCTCAAAGTTTGGCTCAAATAGGATGAATATCAGCTGTTGGATTTTCTCAAATTAATCTGAGCCGTCCAATGCTTATGTATTTAATCAAACTTTTCCCTGCTTTCAGCCTCGTCGCGTCCTCGCCGTAGCTTCCATAGTTCTTCGCATTTTTCAGCTGTTCTTCATTTCTATTGCAATTTTCTTCAACAGAGGGCGTGACCACATCGATTTCGATCCTTGATCCAGTTTTAGATCATTGGGAAGGGTTCTCCGTGAGGATTCCAGCTCAATTTCGGCCAAAAACAGAGATGATTGAGGGTCTCGTCAGATTTGTGAGTTGATTGCCTTGGTCTCGTTCTGTGCCATTTCACATCCATCCGAGCTAGCCTGAGGGTCCTAGGCTGAGCTCAGAACATCCCCAAATCATCATCGCCATACTACATAGCAAGATTGAGTTAATCGATTGTTGTTTTCAGCTTTGAGCCAAGTTGGGTTGAATCGATTCATAGAGGCTGTTTTCCATTGATTTGTTGAGTTTAGGGGTTCGAGGCTCACCCTTGCGTGACGAACAAGGAGTTCTGGAGCTCGGGAAGAGATCGATGTTTAGATTTCTTATTGTAATTTCCGGTTGTAGCTGTAATTTCTATTACTGCTTAGTTTCGTTTCTCTTAGTTTCAGATTGGTTAATTTCGTTTTCTTAAGTGTTCTTGCTTAATTAAATTTCATTTCTTCAAGTTAAGTAACTAGGAATCTCGTTTATTGAATATAGTTCTTGGTTTCAGTTCTTTTATGCTTAACTGTTGCGTGCCAATTAGCTTTCAGCGTATCAGTTTG
Organism: Boesenbergia rotunda; assembly: GCA_024364735.1. Classification (NCBI taxonomy): domain Eukaryota; kingdom Viridiplantae; phylum Streptophyta; class Magnoliopsida; order Zingiberales; family Zingiberaceae; genus Boesenbergia; species Boesenbergia rotunda. The sequence continues at coordinate 500,783 of JAGFNQ010000397.1, forward strand.
GTTGTTGCGTTTCAGTCACTTTCTTTTACTGTAGTTTCTGATCTTTTGTATTAAGTTAGTTTAGTTTTCTTATCTGAATTTACATAGCAACTGGTTCCATTCAATCCATTTCCGTTTCTGCATTACTGCATTACTCCATTTCCAATTCTGCGATAGGTTCCAACTGATTTGTAGCAGGTGTCATTTCTGCAAGTCAGCTGTGCTTCAACATTTCTGAAACTGCACATTAGTTGCTTAAGATCAGTGTAGATCTGTTCTCTGCATTTAGTTAATGCAACGCTGCATTCAATTCTGCAACATTTCAATTTTTCTGAGTATCATCCCTTAGTTTGATTTCTGAGTTTTTGCTACCAACTAGTTCGTCATATCTGAATTTGTGCCAAGTCGCTGTTAGCTTTCCTTAAGCTTCCATGATTTTCGATCAGTGACTCAAGTCAGGTTGTATTGCCAGTTTCTGCAATCAATGAACTAGGTTCTGCATTTCGATCCTGTCCTCAATCTGTTTTTGCATAACAGTTTCAGAATGTTAGACTTCAATTCTGCATATCGGTTCCTAGTTTCGGCAGTGACATCATTTGCAAACTCATCATTGAGTGAATTCCGATCTCTTCATAATTGGTTGGTTTTAATTGATAGTTACTGAAGTTGAACACAAGGTGTAGTATGCTATTGCAATTTTGTATCAGTTTGATTCCTAAAGTTTGCAGATTTGCATTAGTTGGTTAAAGATGTCAATTGGTTGAGTTCATTAATTATTATAACTAGTCCAAAGATTGTTCAGTTGAGTTAACTTCTTTTCATTATGTTTACATTTTATTTGAAACCAAACCCAAATCACATTCGAAACCCGAAATTCACAAACGACACATAAATACAAGCATCGAATCAAAACAAACCTCAACTAGCCCCGAGAAAAAATACGACCTGTGGCCCCTTTACTACGTTTTCATATTTTGATTGCAAAAAGGGTTTCCAGCTTTCATTCATATCTAAATTCTGACGGATCCACATTTCGTGACAATTTAATCTAGTATTTCGGGTCCGTCACTACCTTGCCAAATCCTCAACTAGTTAGACCAGAGTTTCTCATAAAATAATTTGAGAATAAAATTTCTTTAAAAGACTTTGTCTAGGAAAGAGTTGATGATCCAATAAGACTACGACCAAAGAAGGCCTCTGTGCCCCGCCAAGACCTGGAAGTCAATTATCGAAATTTATTTTCAATTTACTAATTGTTAAACTTGAATCTAACATAAGTTCTAATTAAATCATAGTGTTAACATAAAATCAAAGATAAAATTAATGCATCTCACAAAACAGATAAGGATACCTATTTTGTCACTTAGAAATGAGTGAGATACTTAGGACCAAATGATTTAGTCCAACCCAACCAACTCAATTAATTTTATCTTTAATATACCTTCAATTCAACTTAATTAAAGTTTAAAAATGCAAATTAATTTTTTCAAATTTAATAATCTATTAATAATTTTCAAAATCCATTTTAATAATTCAACTTAAAATTTTCAAAAATTCAACTTAATATTTTCAAAAATTCAACGTAATATTTTCAAAAATTCAAAATCAAAACTTGTCTCACAAAAATACTCATAGGAATAACATGACTGATAACCCAGATTGGGTGAGACAGACTAGGCAGTGAAACTCAATCAATTAATCCTTACTTCTCTACATAAAAGGATCCAAATCAGAATACTTTATGTGTAGGAACATAATAGTTTGGACTAGTGGATATTGGATGGTGGATGCTCCAGACATATGACTGGGGATAAATTGAAGTTCACCAAAATCATGTACAAAAACCTAGGCTTAGTGACATTTGACAACAATGCAACACTTAAGATAATTGGGTCAGGTAACATTAAATTAAATTCTGATTTTATTATCAAAAAGGTGCTATTGGTTGATAATTTCAAGTTTAACTTACTTAGCATCAGTCAATTGTGTGATATTGGCTATATAGTCACCTTCATCAACTCTGACTGCCTTATTAGGAGCTTACATGACCTAGAAATAACCCTTAAGGGAATAAGAAAGAATAATATCTATATTATTAACCTACCCTCAACACCTAAGTGTCTTCTGACTCAACTAGAAGAAACTAATTTATAACATAGAAGACTAGGTCACACTCACACAAAATTAATTTCAAAATTAAGTCAAAACGGACTAATTAAGAGAATCCCTAAAATTAAAAACTTTGAAAATTCAATTTGCAAACCATGTAAACAAGGTAAACAAATAAAATCAACCCACAAATCTACCCAATTAGACTTAACCCAAGCTACGCTTGAGCCCCTACACCTAGACCTACTCGATTGTCATGGAGCCAAGTCACTAAGCGAAAATCAATACTGCTTAGTAATTATTGATGATTATTCTAGATTTACCTGGGTTGGGTTTTTAAAAATCAAAGATGAAATATTTGAATCATTTAACAACTTATGTAATACACTAGAAAATCAAAAAGATACTCAAATTAAAAGAATAGGAAGTGATCATAGGGGAGAATTTGAAAACCAAAAGTTTAATGAGTTATGTATAATAAATGGCTATATTCATCAATTTTCCTGCCCAAGAACCCCCCAACAAAACGGGATAGTTGAAAGGAAAAATAGAACCCTTCAGGAAGCCACCAAGACCATGCTCAACAAATATAACTTATCCAATCAATTCTAGGCAGAAGCAATTAACACCGCTTGTTATATTCAAAATAGGGTCTTAATAAATAAAAGACACAATAAAACACCTTATGAAATCTATTATCATAGTATACCCAACTTGTATTATCTAAGGGTGTTTGGGTGTAAGGTGCATATCCTAAATACTAAAGACTACCTAGGAAAATTTCAATCAAAATCAACCCTAGGAATTATTGTAGGGTACTCCACCACGAGTCGGGCATATAGGGTCTATAACAAACATACCCATAAAATTGAAGAAACCATGAATGTTATATTTGATGAAGAAATTATAACGAAACCAACTATTTTACCTAACCCAATTAACTTAACTAACTCATCAAATCCAACTTCTTCGAATCACGACCAATAAGAAATTGAACCAACAATTGAACCAACAAGTGAATCAACAATTGAACCAATAATTGAACCAATAATTGAATCAATGGTTGAACCAATTCAAATTGTTGAACCTATTCCTGTTCCAACCCAAAATTTGCCAGCTGGACCTAAGGCTGAACCAAGTACTAGGAGATCTAAGGTACCCAGACTAAATCACCCAACTGACCAAATTATGGGTAATCCAATCTTAGGGGTTAGAACAAGGTCTTCCTATAGGAATCTAAGTCAGGTTGCATTGATTTCAAAAATAGAACAAAAAATTATAGAAGAGGCCTTACCTGACCCAGACTGGATCATTGCTATGCAAGAAGAATTATCACAATTTAATAGAAACCAAGTCTGAGACTTAGTGCCTAAACCAGAAGGTAAGTCCATTATAGACACTAAGTGGGTATTTAGGAATAAGTTGAACAACCAAGGTGAAATATTAAGAAACAATGCTCGCTTGATAGCTAAAGAATTTTGTCAAGTTGAGGGGAGACTATGATGAAACCTATGCCCCTATAGCTAGACTTGAGTCAATTAGGATGCTACTAGCCTTTGTAGCCTATAGGGGATTCAAATTATACAAAATGGATGTCAAGTCTGCCTTCCTGAATGGTTTTATAAAAGAGGAAGTTTATGTAGGACAACCCCCAGGCTTTGAGGATCTTGACTACCCTGATTATGTATTCAAACTTAAGAAAACCCTTTATAGGTTAAAACAAGCACCTAGGGCTTGGTATGCAAGACTATCCATCTATGTAATTTCTAAAGGTTTTAACCAAGGCCAAATTGACTCAACTCTATTTGTTAAGACTTTAGAAAAAGACATTTTTGTAGCCCAAATTTATGTAGACGATATAATTTTTGGATCAACGAACACTAATTTCTTAAAAGAATTTATTGAATTATGAAAAATGAATTTGAAATGAGCTTAATAGGCGAATTAACTTTCTTTTTAGGTTTACAAATTAAACAGGCCAAGGATGGAAACTATATTCACCAATCAAAATATGCAAAAGAATTAATCAAGAAATTTAAAATAGACAGTTCAAAGAATTTAAGTATTCCTATGTCCACAAATGCCAAAATAGATAACAATCCTGAAGGTAAGCCAATTGATTTAAAGTATTATAGAAGTGTTATAGGAAGTTTGCTTTACCTAACTGCTAGTAGACCTAATATTCCTTTTGCAGTAGGTATTTGTGCAGGTACCAAACTTGTGCTAAGGAGTCCCACTTAACTGCAGTTAAAAGGATCCTTAGATATATTAAGGGCACCATAAATGTAGGTATTTGGTACCCTAGGACGTCCAATTTTGAATTATTAGGATTTTCTGACTCAGATTATGCAGGTTGTAAATTAGATAGAAAAAGTACCAGTGGGAGCTGTCAGTTACTAGGACAAAGTCTAGTTAGCTGGTGCAGTAGAAAGCAACATTGTGTTGCCTTATCTACAACTGAAGCAGAATATGTTGCCTAGGGAAATGTGTAGCCCAACTTTTATGGATGATGCATACCCTTAAGGATTTCAACCTAGACTATACCCAAACTAAAGTGTTTATTGACAATATAAGTTCAATTAACCTTACAAAAAATCCTATTCATCATTCCAGAACTAAGCATATTGAAGTTAAACACCACTTTGTTAGGGATCACGTAGCTAGGGGTGAAATCATACTTACACATATAGACTCAAAATCTAACCTAGCCGATATTTTCACTAAACAACTACCTGAGTCTGAGTTTAGTTCACTAAGAAGGCAACTAGGAATGTGCTTAGTAGAATAGGAATGTTTTTTTTACTTTTTTATTATCTTGCAAATTTGTTTTCAAAATCATATTGTTTTAAAAGTGTTTCCGACTTAGTTTTTTTTTTTAAATTACCCTCTTTAAAAACTAGGGGTTTTGTATGAAATGAACTTAGCTTAGGACTTAACCCTAGCATTGCATGCTCTTATAGATCTAGAAGTCAGCATCTCACAAGCGCATTAGGGTACTTTGATTGATAACCTAGATTGGGTTGAGATGTTTAGGTCTATGCCTTAACTCAAGATGCTTTAAGTCAGTGCACCAAGAGTAGTTGGGGCAATAAGTATAATTAAACAACAATCAGGTTAAATATTCAAGCTTAAAAAATCTAACTTGATCAGATTACTTAACTTGATTAACCCAAGTGATAGCTGCTGTTATATAAAAGTTAGTAAGTAGCAAACTAGGTTAGACAGGGACCGAAAGGAATTGATTTGATCCATTTTTTAAAAATCTTTTTTCATGATTTTTTTTTTGTGTTTGGACTCACTAGAATATTCATTGGGCTCAAAACTTAGTACTTGGGACAAACTACTTCTATTAACATAGTTCACTTCTATTTATAAAATATTACTTGTAGCTTGTCATTTTTTTCCTTGTTTTTACAAAGCAAGTAGGCTATGATACACTAATTTTTTTTCATGCCAAACATATTTTTCATTTTTTTTTATATATGGCAAAGCGGGAGAGTAGAAAAAGTGAAGTTAAATTTTTTTTTCCAAAATCTATTTTTTCGAAAAAGTGAAGTTAAAATTTTTTCCCTCTTTTTCTAGAAGGTAAAAGTAAAATTCAAGTGTTTCTGAAAAACCTTTTGAGAAAATATTTTTCTAAAAATTAAACATTTTTAAGAGAATTCATTTTGAGAAAAACTTGAGAAGCTTTTAAAAATATTTTCACTTAAAGTTTTTTTACTCAAATTTTTTTTTCAAGAATTTTGAAATCATACTTAGATTCTTTTCAATACTTAGAAAAACTTTCAAAATAGAAAATTACATGTTTTCAAAAGCATCAGGGGGAGAGTTTCAATAAAAAAGGAGCTTTATGCAATATTTTGAATTTTTGCTAAGTTTTTCAAAAATATTAAAAATGTTCTAAGGGAAAAGGAGGAGTGCACTAATCAAGAGGGAGAGTAGAAAAGTTTTCTTTCCTTCCAGTGCATAATTATGATGTATCTCTTTTTCATGATTTTTAACTTAACTTTTGAACTGTGTTGCCATAAATTCAAAAAAGGAGATTGTTGGTTCCGGAAGCACCAGATCGAACCTGGTTTTGATAATGAAAAAGTATTTAAAGTTAAGTTTATATTGTGATCTAATGGATTTACCAAGTGTTTAGGAAAGTCTTAGTTCACCTAGGCACGAAGTCGTGACTTGCAGGGTTGAGTAAGAAGTCCTGGTTGAGGACTAGGCAAGAAGACCTAGTCGAGGGCACAGAAGTCTTGATCCGGAAGATCAGGTAGGAGTCTTAGCCAAGCGAGGATTGCGGACAGAAGTAGAGGTGGGTCGAGGTACGGACGTCTCGAGATCTGGCAGTCTCGGAGGCCGAGCAAAAGTCCAACTGGAGGAGCCGGGCAAAAGGTAACTTCTCCTGAGAGGAGTAGGTGAGGATGCGTTCCCCGGAAGAGGGAACAGTAGGCATCGGTTCAACCTAGGGTTTCATTTTGAAATCCAAAGTCAGAACCAAAAAAGCTCCAGCTATTATTCATTCATTTATTATTAATGTTATACAATTCTTGGACTAACCCTGGTTGCAGGAGTAAAAGGGAGTAACTGCTACATCCCAGGTGCCTGAAAGGCTTCAGGAGCCCGAGAGACCAAGCGCTTAATAGGTAACAGGCGCCTGAGTTGAGGCATTTCTAGCGGGTGAGAGGCTGAGCTGGCAGGTTGCCACGTCAGCATCTCAGGCGCCCGTGAGCCATCAAGCGCCTCAGAGGTCCCAGGCGCCCAAGACCGAGAGATAGAGTTTTGGCCTAGTCTGCGGATAAGGATGCGCTTGATTCACTACACGTGGCAGGCACCCAAGAAACCAGAGGCGCCTGAGAACAACCTATATAAGGGGCTTCACCCCTTTGCTTTCCAGAACATTTCAGAACAACCTTCTTGCGACTCAAGCACTCAAACGCTCTCCATATTTCTTCCATGCTCGAGTTTCCCGCACCGAAAATGATCAAGATCGACGACACACTGTCCGAGATGCTTCGTAAATCCTTTAGTGTCGTCGGTATATTTTAATTTCGTTGTTTAATTCTGTACTCAAGTTCTACATTTGTAAATCTTATTCGAGTTATAGAATTGCCCAATGAAAATGGTCAAGGACCGTGGGCCTTGGAGTAGGAGTCGTTAAAGACTCCGAACCAAGTAAAAAAGAAACTGTGTTAGCATTGTTTCTTTTCTTTTTCCGTTGCATTTTCTCTTTCCTGAAAAATTTCTAGTAATCGCTATTCACCCCTCTCTATCGATTACAACGATCCCAAAGTGAGCATGATCGCCTATGTTAGCCTCCAAACTTTGAGTTTCAACTCTAAATTTTATTTGATGACATGCAAAATCAAACAACTAGATTAAAACTACTTCAAAACAAAGTTCAACAAAGAAAAAAGGTAAAAATCTAAGAAATGAAAAGCTTGGGTTGCCTCCCAAGAAGTATTTGTTCAAGGTCATTAGCTTGACCCCTTCTTGAATCTTAACGTAGAGCCTTAGCTTTGAGGGGATTCCATTCCCCTCCTCTAAGTGATCCATGTTAGATGTGTATACTAAAAGACTTATCTTTTTATATATATGATCATCTACATTTTGAAAGAGAATCACAACAACACAGATGCGTATGTCGGTGCAGGCAGCACCTAAGTCGAACCTGGGTTTTGATAATGGCAAAGGGTTCAAGAGTTAAGATGTTATTTTGGTCTAATGTACTCACTGAGTGTGCAGAAAAAAGTCCTGGCGAAGGGTTGCTAGGTACCTGGCGAAGTGCTGCTAGGCATCGAAATCCTAAGACCTAGCGAAGAGCTGCTAGGCACCTGGCGAAGGGTTGCTAGGAAATCGAAGACCTGGCGAAGGGCTGCTAGGCACCTGGCGAAGGACTGCTAGGTACCGAAGACCTGGCGAAGGGCAGCTAGGCACCTGGCGAAGGGCTGCTGGGCACCGAAGACCTGGTGAAGGGCTGCTAGGCACCTGGCGAAGGGTCGCTGGGCAAAAGTCCAACTGGAGGAGCCGGTTGGCAAAAGGTAAACTCTCCTGAGAGGAGTAGGTGAGGACGCGTTCCCCGTCGAGGGAACAGTAGACGTCGGTTTGACCTAGGGTTCTATTTGGGAGACCCGAAGTCAGAACCAAGACAACTACGGCTGTAGAAATTAACTAATATTCTTGCCTTGTTGTTTTGGAACTAACCTTGAATGCAGGGACCAAGGGAATGTGTTTTTGCAGCTCAGAACGCCCCAAAGGAGAGGGGCAGGCAGCTGGGCCAGGCGCCCGGGAGGTCCCGAGCGCCCAAGGTCAAAGACAAAACAAGGAAGCAAGAAGTGCTTTGAAACAGCCTTGGGCAGGGTGCCCCAGAGGCCCCGGACGCCCAAGGTCAAAGCAATTGAAGCAAAATCAGTATGAAGCCAGCGGACCAAGTCAAGAAGGGCGTCCCCAACGTCCCGGGCACCCCCGTCAGCTCTAGAGCCGATTCGTAGGGGATAAGCGCTGACCAAGCTTCGGATAGAGGTTCTCGGATCTGAAGGCACGTGTCAGTCGCCCCTGATGTCCCAGGCGCCCCCAGGAGCACTATAAAAGGGGCTCGACCTCAAGGCTTCAGAACAACAATTTTCCAATGCCTCTACGCTCTTCGTTCAAGCGCTCTACTCCGGCAAACTCCGATCTCGGGATTCTAGCGCCTACGACGACCCTCTGCTCTGAAGTACAATCTACACTGGGCGTCGGTAACGAAAAAGTGTAGTCATTTATTTACTGCAATATTTCTGTATTATACTCTGTAAACCTTTGTGCGAATATAAAATTACCCGCAGTAAACGGTCAAGGACCGTGGGCCTTGGAGTAGGACCGCTACTCCGAACCAAGTAAAACTACTTGCGTTCTTTGTGTGTATGTTCTAATTCCGCTGCGTATTCTCTTTTTCTTAATCCGAAATGTTTTCACGATATTCACCCCCCCCTTTATCGTGTTTCTTGATCCAACAAGTGGTATCAGAGCGGGGTAGCTCAAATTGGTGCAACCACCAATTTGGGAAATTTTCGGATTTTTACGAAATCTTTTTAATTCTTTTTCGTTCGAAGTTTTTATCGTTAATCGAGGTTGGTGCAACACAACTCGATAAATTCTTTTAAATATTTTATTCCTGCACTGCTAATCCAAGACCAAGTCTTGGGACAGTTTTTGTTTTTTTTTCATTTCAGTAATTCCTAAATGGCCATGCAAGAGGGGTTCAGTACAGCCAGACCACCACTCTTCAGTGGGGAGGATTTCTCCTACTGGAAGATTCAGATGGAAGTCCACCTGAAAACTCAGGTGGACATGTGGATAATAATCCAATCTGGTCTGGAAATCCCAAGAAATGCTGAAGGAGTGCAACAACCTTACACCAAATGGGACGCCTCACTAAAAAGGAAGATCAAGGCTGATACTAAAGCGACTCAAACACTCAAATGCGGTTTAACCAAAGAAGAGTTGAACCGGGTGGGACCATTCAACAGTGTAAAGGAACTATGGGGTAAGTTAATTGAGTTGCACGAAGGAACCTCCGACACCCGAATCAGCAAGAGGGACCTACTGCTAAACAAGCTATACACAATCAAGATGAATGACAGCGAATCTGCAGCCCAGCTCCATGCCAGAATCTAGGAGCTAATGGACGGTCTACATTCAATTGGTCACAAGGTAGAAAACCGTGACCTAATCAGGTACACCCTTAACGCTTTCCCGAGAAATACTTTGTGGGCATCTATGGTAGATGCGTACAAAGTTTCAAGGGATCTTTCTAAAATCAAATTAGATGAGTTATTTTCTGAGCTTGAATTACATGAGCAGACTAACTGCACCCTAGCCGAGAAAGGCATTGCTTTTGTTGCAGGCAAAACAGGAAAGATGACCAAGAAGAAGCCTCAACCTGCACCCAAGTCTGACTCAGACTCAGACTCAGAAGACAGCGAAGGAGATCAACCCAAGCTGGTTCGGCTAGCCCGAGACTACTACAAGGAGCTAAAAAATCAGACCAACAGAAGGAAAGCCAGCCGAAGAAAGGAAGAGCCAGCTGAACCTTCAAATGAAAAGACCAAACCAAATGTGACCTGCTACGAATGCAAAAAGAAGGGTCACTACAAGACGGAATGCCCCAATCTGAAGGAGATGAAGAAGACAATAAGGAAGAAGGCCCTTCAAGGGTCTTGACATGATCCTTGGAAAACAAAAGTCGGTTCTAAATCGATCCGGATTAGGGTATCGAACCAAGGCTGGACAAAGGTCATATTATGCTGTACTGAATCAATCTAGATCCAAGGTTCAGGCATGGATACCCAAACTATGCTTGAACAACCAAGCTGGACCAAATCAGTATTGGATCCCCAAGGACAAGATTCACATCTTGCCAAACCATTATTGTGGCTTTAGTCCAGGGGGAGCCAACTTAAAAACCATTTTTATAGTTAAATAAATTTCTTTTCTTGTCTTAAATTGCATGCTTGCTTGTCTATTTATTTTCTGTAATTTACCATGCTTAGACCTAGGACTGGTTAGACTAAGGACTAAACCAATTAACTAAAATTTGAACAACATAGTATTGGGTGGAGGTGAGATGATAGTACGTTAGGGAAGCCATTCTAGCAGAACTAGCCGAAGCTACCGATCCAAGACCTAAACTAGTTAGACCAGAATTTTTCAAAAAGTAATTTTGAAAATAAAATTTCACTAAAAGGCTTTGTCAAGGAAAGGGTTGATGATCCAATAAGGCTACGGCCAAAGAAGGCCTAGTGCCTCGCCAAGACCTGGAAGCCAATTTTTGAAATTCAATTTCAATTTATTCTTTGTCAAATTCGAATCTAACACAAATTTTCAGTTAATCATAGATTTAAACACTCTTTTTCAAAATAAATTCAAAACCAATTGTTTTCAAAATTAATTTAATTTTTCAAAATTAATCATGATTTTTCAAAATAATTTCTTACTTCTATTCAAAACCTATCTCACAAAAAACCTATAAGGCTAACGTGATTGACAACTCTAGAACAGGTGAGATGGTTAAATTTAACTTAACTAAAATTCATCTGATTCCTGTACTTTTGTTTAGTACAAACATTATGTAACGACCCGGCCCGTCTACCGGCCCATTTACCGACCCATTTATCGGTCCTCACGACCGTCGTACCGTCGTACCGTCGACCATCGACCGTGTCGTTACTCATACTAGGTCTTCCCACCCCTGGGTGTGGATTTTTGCCTTTCCAGGATTCGAACCCTAGACCCAGGCTTAAATCTAGTTCTTTATGAATCCTGAATACCAATTGAGCTATAGCTCAATTGGTATTCAGGATTCATAAAGAACTAGATTTAAGCCTGGGTCTAGGGTTCGAATCCTGGAAAGGCAAAAATCCACACCCAGGGGTGGGAAGACCTAGTATGAGTAACGACACGGTCGATGGTCGACGGTACGATGGTACGACGGTCGTGAGGACCGGTAAATGGGCCGGTAGACGGGCCGGGTCATTACAATAAAAAGGCGCCTTTTTATTGTAACGACACGGTCTCTCAACCCATTGGCAGCCAAATCAACATTTGGCGGCCTAACTATGTCGTCGACCAACAACCGATGTCGACGACCAACAACCGTGTCGTTACTCACTAGGACTTCCCACCCCTGGCCAGTGGATTTTTGCCTTTCTCAGGATTCGAACTCTAGACCTCCAGGATATAGCTCAATTGGTATTCAGGATTCATAAAGAACTAGATTTAAGCCTGGGTCTAGGGTTCGAATCTTGGGAAGGCAAAAATCCATACCCAGGGGTGGGAAGACCTAGTATGAGTAACGGCAAGGTCGATGGTCGACGGTACGACGGTCGTGAGGACCGGTAAATGGGCCGGTAGACGGGCCGGGTCGTTACAAGGTGGAATAGTAAGAAACCTCACTTAACTCACCTTAAGATATGGGGTTGTCCTGCTTATGTGAAGCGGACTGTATCAGACAAATTGGATGCTAAGTCTGATAAATGTCTATTTATTGGATACCCTAAGGAAACGAAGAGTTACCAATTCTATCATCCCTTGGAACAAAAGGTGTTTGTTTCAAGGCATGCTGTATTTCTGGAAAAAGAATTTCTTCTACAAGAAAATAGTGGGAGTGGCATCGAACTTGATGAAGTTTAAGAAACTCCAATAGACATTACAGAGACACCTAGTCTAGACCCACAACCAATAACTCATAATGATGAGCTATCAGTTGAGCCTAAAACAACACCACCTCTTCGTAGGTCTGATAGGACACGCAATATTCCAGAGAGATACAGATTTCTCATAAGTGAATCGAACGATGTGTTACTCATAAGCGATGACGAACCTATCAGTTATGAAGATGTTCTGAAAAGTTCAGAAAGGGACAAATGGCTTGAAGCCATGAAGTCGGAAATGGATTCCATGTACGAAAATCAAGTATGGGACTTGGTTAACCCACCTGAAGGGATTAAGCCCATAGGGTGCAAGTGGGTTTTCAAGAAGAAAACCGACATGGAAGGTAATGTTGTTACCTTTAAGGTTAGATTAGTGGCAAAAGGATATCGTCAAAAATAAGGAATTGATTATGACGAAACCTATTCGCCATTAGCTATGCTTAAATCCATTCGGATGCTCCTGGCCATAGCAGCTCATTATGATTATGAGATATGACAAATGGATGTGAAAACAGCTTTCCTTAATGGAAACCTGCTTGAGGATGTATACATGATACAACCTGAAGGATTCACATCGGTTGATAAAACCAATATATGCAAGCTTCGACGATCCATATATGGACTGAAGCAAGCATCCAGGAGCTGGAACATCCGTTTTGATGAGATAATCAAAGAGTTTGATTTCTCACAAAATCCTGACGAACCTTGTGTATACAAGAAGGTTAGTGGGAGTGCAGTCATATTCCTAGTATTATATGTCGATGACATATTACTTATAGGAAATGATATATCAGTCTTACAGTCGATTAAAATTTGGTTGTCCAAAACTTTCTCCATGAAAGACCTGGGAGAAGCAACCTATATCCTTGGGATTAGAATCTATGGAGATAGATCAAAACGGTTGCTTTGTCTTTCACAGTCTACATATATAGACCGAGTGCTAAAAAGGTTTAGCATGTCGGAATCCAAGAAAGGTTACCTTCCCATCAGGCATGGGATCAATCTTTCAAAGTCTATGTGTCCGCGCACAGAAGACGAGAGGATTTGCATGAATAAGATTCCTTATGCATCCGCGATAGGATCTATCATGTATGCTATGCTATGTACTAGGCCCGATGTATCGTATGCTCTGAGCATCACGAGCAGATACCAGTCTGATCCAGGAATGGATCATTGGGCGGCTGTCAAGACAATCCTTAAGTACTTAAGAAGAACTAAGGATGTGTTCCTAATATATGGAGAAGGAGATATGGTAATACGTGGGAATACAGATGCCAGTTTCCAGACAGATAAGGATAACTCCAAATCTCAGTCTGGATACATATTTACTTTGAATGGAGGCGCAATAAGTTGGAAGAGTTCCAAGCAAGACACCGTAGCGGATTTTACCACGGAAGCGGAATATATTGCAGCTTCGGAAGCAGCAAAGGAAGCAGTCTGGATCAAGAAGTTTGTCTCAGAACTTGGTGTGGTTCCAACAATTGATGAAGCAGTGCCGGTTTACTGCGACAACAATGGAGCTATTGCACAAGCAAAGGAACCAAGGTCTCATCAGTGATCCAAACACGTGCTTCGCCGCTATCATCTGATCAGAGAAATTATAAGTAGGAATGATATACAAACTGTGAAAATTCCCACTGAAAGGAATTTAGCGGATCCTTTTACTAAGACCTTGCCTCAAAGCATGTTTGAGGGGCATGTTAGAGCCTGTGGTATTGGATACTGTAGCGATTGGCATTAGGCCAAGTGGGAGTTTGTTAGTAATATGAGAGAAGTGTCCTAAGGCAATTGCCTTATGATTGTAATCATTTACTTTAATAAATGAATATTCACTATTTGAGTATACATGTTTGTGTATTTGATTGAGATCTTAAACTCATTTACTGAATGTCCGCAATACAATTCACAGCATGAGAGAATTTGTCATGAATTCACAACTAGTGATTATCTCTACATGTGCAATTGTGAAGTATTGAAATTGTCCCTAGTCGATGAATTGATAAATATGGACACTATCAATTCTGTTGAGACTAGCATGGGTTATTCTCTAATCAACTGATTCTCACTGGCTGGTGACATTGGGATGTCCGGAGATAAACATGAATGCTAGTTAAGGGAACTAGTTCATTGGAGTGACTGGCTGTAAAACTTCATATGGTAATCTACATATAGATATGTCAATGAAGTTCTTACTGCAGCTTAAGTGTGATGTTCCTTTGACTTGCGGTGTTCAAGTCATCTTGGTCATGGAGACTTATACTTTGACATCTTAAGCAAGCATCTCTAAGGAGGTGTGGACCAAGGATGGTTGGGTATAAGCCGAAGTGCCCGAAGATGTTTGAACAGCCTACAAAGGATTCACCACTCCTTGCGAGGAGATGTATACCCAAGGCCTATCGTCGGATTGTTAGTCGAAGCCTCTGGCCAGAGCATCACATGTTCAGAGTATAAATCTCTCAGAAACATGAGAGTAATTAGAATCCGTTGGACGAGAAAGACACTACTTGGGCTAGGTGTGACGTAGTCAGCCTAGTGGGGACTGACACAAATAGACCGTGTCCTGAACCATGTGGGTATAAGATGGTGAAGGGAATGTGGCACGATTCATTAGAGCTGCTGAAGGGTTTCAGAATAATTTCTGAGGTCAACCGTTGATCTTTCGATTAATTGGGGATCATGATGTACTACTAGGTGCCACTCATGATCGTTCTATAATTGATGAATTATAGACGGTCAACATAAATCGAAAGCCTATTTAGTCACACGCACTACGAGTAATCTGAGGGATTTAAAACGAGTTGAAAATTGGATTTTTCGATCAAGAGAGATAAGTCGAATCTGAATTTTTCAGAGACATATCGGAAGCATAAAATGGCTAAGTCTTTTGAAGAATTATTGAACGAATTAAATGAGTTTAATTCGTGAGATCGCGGCTTGGGTTTGGCCGGCCAAAGAGGGTCCCCACCCTCTTTGTTTGGCCGACCACAATAAGAGGGAAGAACCAAATTGTTTGGTTCAAATTTATAAAATAAACCGCGCGTGGTTTGTCTTATAAAATTATGGATAAAGAAATTTGTATAAAGAAATTTATATAAAGAAATTTATATAAAGAGATTTATTTTTCATGGAGATTAAAATAAACCTTGGATTGGTTTATTTTATTTTATAAAATCAATAATGGATTGATTTACCATGATAAAGAAATTTATATAAAGAAATTCATATAAAGAAATTTCTTTCCATAATAAAAGGGGAGACATGGTTGTTTTTATTATAAATAAAGTTATAATAAAAACTTGGCATAACAGAATAATTCATAAAAAAATTTATAAGATAAATTTCTTATGAAAATTTATTCCGTTAAAAGGAGACTTGGCGATTAAGAGGCTACTATATAAAGGTACCAAGGTAAGGCTTGGAAATCAATCCAAGAGATCAAGGATTCTTGCCTAGCCTCTCTCCCTCTCCTTCTCTCCCTCTCCCTCTTCTAGTGCCGCCGGCCCTAGAGCCCTCCCCCTTTGCCGTGACCTTCCACCACCAAGAAGAAGCCGAAGAAGAAGAAGAAGCGGGCGCGACTCCTTCCCTCCTCCCGGAATCTTGATTCCGTTCTTCGTTTGGTGGTTAGTCTTCCCATCTCTCTCTTGGTATTCTTGTCGTGCCTTTGGAGAATCTAGTAGTTCTTGTCAGCACGAAACTCGTGGCTTTGCGAAGTCATCCCGAAGAAAACTCGGCGTGGACGCGAATAGAGGCGGAGCTTCCAAGGGACGCTTACGGTTGGATCTCGTCCCTTCCTTCGAGTTACGCGAGGTATTAAGTAAATTAGTTTACTTTCTGCAAAATTTTAATATATGATCATGTCTACACAATATAAGGTTGCATGCTTAGATGTGTGGTTAAATAATTTGGGAAATTATTTATGCTAAATCTTCCGCTGCACGTAATAAATTTTAAAATTACGAACCCGCATCCATGTCAACATGCACCCGGTCCCAACACCTGGTTCATCATTTTTTTACAATGCAAAGTATCAGACTTTTATGCATATACTAATATAAATAGGCATCTGTGTTGTTGTGATTCTCTTTTAAAATATAGATGATCATATATATAAAGACAAGTCTTTTAGTATACACATATAACAATCTCCCACTTATACTCAAAAACTTTGTTGTTCTCTCACTGCCATACATCTGACTCCCTCCACATGCCGATCAAAAACTCTCACCGGAAGGGCCTTAGTGAATGGATCCGCCAGGTCGTCCTCCGATGCAATCTTGGCAACAGCCACTTCTCCTCGCTTTATGATTTCTCGTATCAAGTGGTACTTGCGCTCTATGTGTTTACACGCCTTATGGGCTCGTGGTTCCTTCGAGTTTGCAACTACACCACTATTATCACAATAGATTGTGATAGATCTGGGCAAACTAGGAATCACATCCAAGTCCATCATGAAGTTCCTGAGTCATACTACTTCCTTGGCTGCCTCTGAGGTTGCCACATACTTAGCTTCTATAGTGGAGTCCGCCACGCATTTCTGCTTGACACTCCTCAAATTATGGCTCCACCTCCTAAAGTAAACACAAACCCTGAGGTAAACTTACTCTTGTCCCAATCCGACTGGAAATCCGAATCCGTATAACCCACAAGGACTAATTGGTCTGCCCGGTAAACCAGCATATAATCCCTAGTCCGTCTAAGGTATTTTAATATATGCTTTACCACAGTCCAATGTCCTTGTCCAGGGTTACTCTGATATCTGCTGACCATGCCCACGGCAAAGCAGATATCTAGTTTCGTGCACAACATAGCATACATGAGGCTTCCAACAGCCGATGCATAAGGAACTGCCTTCATTTCCTCTATCTCCTTTGATGTTTTCGGACACATCTCCTTAGATAGAGGAACTCCATGCCTGAAAGGTAGAAAACCCTTTTTGGAGTTTTCCATGCTAAAATGAGTCAGGACAGTGTCTATGTATGAAGCTTGGGATAAGCACAACATCCTTTTCTGGCGATCCCTTATGACCTTGATCCCAATGATGTGTCCGGCTTCTCCTAAGTCCTTCATATGGAACTGTTTGGACAACCATACCCTTACGTCTGACAACACTTTGACATTGTTGCCAATTAACAAAATGTCATCTACGTAAAGTACATGAAACACCACTACGTTTCCGTCACATCTCTTATATACACATGATTCATCCGGGCTTTGAATAAATCCATATGACTGGATTACTTCATCAAAGCAGATGTTCCAAGATCACGAAGCTTGTTTCAATCCATAAATGGATCGATTAAGCTTGCATACTAGATGCTCTTTGCCCTTCGCAATGAACCCTTCTGGTTGCTTCATGTAGATGGTCTCCTCAAGACTTCCATTAAGGAAAGCTG
Organism: Boesenbergia rotunda; assembly: GCA_024364735.1. NCBI lineage: Eukaryota > Viridiplantae > Streptophyta > Magnoliopsida > Zingiberales > Zingiberaceae > Boesenbergia > Boesenbergia rotunda. Next base: position 518,445 of record JAGFNQ010000397.1, read on the forward strand.
TCTTGATGTCCATCTGTCATACCTCATAGTCCATATGAGCGGCAATAGATAAGAGAATCCGGATAGACTTAAGCATGGCTACCGGCGAAAAAGTCTCCTCATAATCGATACCCTCTTTCTGAGTATATCCTTTCGCAACAAGCCTAGCTTTGAATGTCTCAACCTTCCCGTCTAATCCTCTCTTTCTCTTGTAGATCCACTTGCATCCAATGGCTTTTACAACATTAGGTGGTTCTAATAGCTCCCAGACATGATTAGAATCCATATATTCTATCTCAGAATTCATTGCCCTTTGCCAAGAATCTGCATCCCTATCTTGGAGGGCCTCGTCATAGGTCCAGGGATCCGGTTCATGTTTACTAGAGACCAAGTTCGAAGACTCTCCCAAAAACATGAACCTTTTGGTTGTCTAACAACCCTCCCACTGTGACGAGGTACCACCTGTGTATCTTCCGTGACACGCGGTGCAGTGACTTGTGGTGTATCCTCTTGTATAGTTGGTACTAAGGTCGGAATGTCCCCTCTTAATTCTTCAAGAACTAGTCTGCTCTTGGGCTTGTGGTTCATCACATAGTCTTCTTCTAAGAATCTGACATTTGTGCTAACGATTACCTTTTGATCCTCAGGACTATAGAACAGACCACCCTTTCTCCCTTTAGGATAGCCTACGAGCAGATGTACTTCTGTACGAGATTCCAACTTATCAGTATCTCCCTTCAGCACATGTGCTGGACTACCTAAATCCGAATATGTCCTAGACTAGGCTTTCGCCCTGTCCACACTTCTACGGGAGTAGAAGGGACTGACTTAGATGGTACCATGTTTAGAATATACGATGTTGTATCCAGAGCATATCCCCAGAACGAATCTGGCAACTCAGAGTAACTCATCATTGACCTAACCATTTCCATAAGAGTCCTATTCTTTCTTTCTGCAATACCATTCTGTTGGGGTGTACCGAGTGCAGACAGTTGGGACTAAATCCCAGCCTCTGATAAATAGGTCCTAAATTCTCCTAAGAGGTACTATCCACCACGATCCGATCGTAGTGTCTTGATACTTTTACCTTACATTTCTCCACATCAGCCTTGAATTCTTTGAACTTATCAAAGCATTCAGACTTACGGCGCATCAAGTAAATGTATCCATACCTTGAATAATCATCAATAAAAGTTAGCCTGGATGGACATAGGACCACACAAATCAGAATGAACTAGTTCTAACACATTTTTGGCCCTATACCCCTTAGCCTTGAAAGGCCTCTTGGTCATCATACCTTCCAAGCAAGACTCACAGGTTGGGAAGTTTTCCACCACCAATAAACCCAAGGACCCATCAGCTATCAACCTCTGAATCCTACTAAGGTTAATATGACCTAGCCTAAGGTGTCAAAGATATATTTGGTTCATTTTAGAAGGTTCCTTTCTCTTATTTAGGTTAGATGATGAGCTATTGGCCTCTATTTGCATCGTGGGAGTTTTTCGTTCTAGAGTGTATAAATTGCCAACCATAGTACATGAACAGATAATCTCTTTATTTCTCTTTATACCAACTATGTTATTAAAAGCAATAGAATATCCATCCTTTATTAATTTAGAAACTGATACCAAATTTTTTCTAAAAGAGGGTACATATAAGCAATCTCTCAAAATCAAAAATTTATTCCTTTCAAAAGATAAATAAAAGTCTCCCACTACAATTGTTGTCACCTCCGTAGCATTGCCCATGTAGACGACAATTTCCCCATCAGCTAGCCGTCAGGTTTCCTGGAACCCCTGCAGAGTATTGCAGACATGATCAGTGGCTCCCATATCTACACACCAGGTACTAGTAGATAGCATCGCTAAACATGTTTCAACGACTAAGCACGAAGAAATACCTTTGTCTTGACGACGAGGACAATTCACCTTCCAGTGTCCAGTTTGCTTACACGTGAAGCACTTGCCTCTCGGCTTCTTTACGCCAGTCCGAGGTCCCTGCGATCCTGCTGCTTTCTTGGACCCACCTTGTTTCTTCTTCTTCTTGCCTTTCGGCACAGAAGTAGAAAGCCTCTGAGTAACCAAGGTCTGAGAACTCTGACGAAAAAGACCCTCTGCCGCCTGGAGTTCTCCTAGCAGTTCCCCCAACGTATATTCATGTTTGTTCATATTGTAGTTGAGCCGAAACTACTCAAAACTCCTAGGTAGTGACTGGAGTATAATGTCGACCTGGGTTTCCCCGTCGATCTGTGCTCCCAGTACCTCAATCTCATTGAGGTGAGTCATCATCTTAAGGACATGATCCCTTACGAGTGTCCCTTTGACCATAGTAGTTGTTATCAAGCTCTTCATCGCAACCTGCCTAGCAGCCCGACCCTGGTGCCCAAAGAGCTCCTTGAGGTTTAATATCATATCATAAGCAGTGAGCATGGCCTGATGCTATGTTACAATACATTCGACATAGATGTCAGAATGTAGCACCGCGCCATCTCATCTGCCTTGACCCACTTCTTAAAGCGCTCCCTCAGCCCTTCACTAGAGTTCTCGCTAGACTTTTTAGGGCATTCCTCGAAGAGCACATATTTGTACTCTTCAGCAGTAAGGGCAATATCTAGGTTTCTTTTCCAGTCTATGTAATTGGGTCCAGTAAGTTTATTTTCCTTAAGTATAGTCGCTAGTGGTTTAAAGGTCATTTTGAAACTACCTGAGAATCACAACGAACACAATTTTAGATTTCCAAAATAAGTTGATTCTTCAAACAATAAATTTTTAAAATCAACCAACACCTCAAACACCGAGAATTCGCATGCCACGTTAGTGTGGACATATACGAATTCTACATTCGTTAGAGGAGGATTTACCCATTAATCTTACTATCTTGTCAACCTAACTTTTTTACAAATAATATTAATAGTTGGTTCACTTCGGCCCTACAAATAATAGCAGTGACTCCGTTGGGGAGGATACTAATATTTGCATCTAAGTGTTCACCATTACACGACACTAAGAAAATTATTTCCAATTATGTGTCTTCCATTGGAAAAAATCACACGCTCTTCAATAACTTTCTATAATCTTTTCTGACCTAGTGATCCGTAGAACAAGCCTATCCATTATGGAGGAAGGCACTCAGAGTCGACGCGCGGGCTTGTTCGCATCACTTGTCAGATTGTAATGGAGGTCACGGGACCCTTAGGGTCCCTCTCCCACTTAGTTATTTAATTTGAGGAATTTTACATGCACACACACAACAAGCACATAAACCAACATAATGAAATAGAAAAATCCTAGATTTTTCCAACTATCATGGCCTTGATCTCCAATGCGCCTCCAGTCATGTCGTCACCTCGTCCGCTCCTCCCTACACCATGCGCAAGACACCATTGAAGGGATCTCCGAGTCGAGATGACTAGCTAATTATTTACATCCATCAATCCTATACTCCACGAAGGAGTGTACATAATATCTAGATCGAAAGTAAACAAAAAGCTCGGCTAAACACGTGCCGTATTTAATTACAAAAATTAAATACCTATCTAGCCTCGTCAACCCCGAGGATTTAATTAATTACAAAAATTTGCACAATCAATCACACAACCATTATTTAAGCCATGATAAGGTGGAATCTAGTGCCTGCAACAAAGAGTTAGCCTATGCACATCCACATATCATCCAGCAAAAATAATATATATGATAATGTACAAGTAATTAACCGAATCCTAAACACACAAAACCGGAAATCTCAGCTCTGATACCAATTGATGGGTATGGCTTGGCGAGTACTAAGCGAATACTTGGTGGTCCTTGAGAGACCTCTCCATGTCTATGGATTAAAAATTAATCCGAATGAAGACCCATCTCTCAAATGACCATCTCGTCATCGTATCGATCGGTTTAAATTACAACTTGGCCAATCTCAAAGATCGAGCCTTGTAATTTGCCTAACCGATCGACCATGAAAAAGACGACGAGTGGATCACCGATTTTTGTGTTTATTATCGGGGAACAATAATTAATTATCATTAATTAACCAATAATTAAATAAGATAATTAATTATCACATGCCACATAAAATGATAGAACTTAAAACAAGAGCCGAGAGAGAAATATACCTCTCTTTACCTCGTAGTCTTCTACCTTATGACCCTTCCCTCCCGGACGTTGTGTGGGCAATGAACTACCGAGAATCGGAATCACCAAGGGGTCCAATTAATCACCTTCTTCACGCCAATCAAAACCCTAGCTCCTAGGGTTTAGCCGCCGGCCACTCCATCCTCTTCCCTTGCTCCGCCGGCCACCGTGAGCGAGCCAAGCCCTGCCGGCCACTCAGCAGCCCTTGAGAGGAAGGTGAAGAAGAAGATGAAGGAGAGAAAGCTCCTTCTTCCTTACCCAAACCGGCCGGAAAACCTCTCCTTCCCTTATCATGCGCCGCCGTCGCCGCCGCACCCTTCTCCTCGCCGCCGGCCACCACTTCTTCCTCACCGCACACCACAAAAGAGAGAAGAGAGGTCCCCCTTTGTCTAGTAGTGGCCACCTACCGTGAGGTTGAGGGAGGAAGAAGAAAGGGAGAAGGAGAGAACTCCTTCTCCTTTGCCGTGACCTAGGAGAGACAAAGGAGAGAGAGGAGAGGAGAGAAGCCTTGAGTTGATGATTAATTGATTAAGCCTAGGTTTCTTGATCCCATGGGGTATATATAGGGCTAAGGTAGGGACCATGAGGAGGAGTTAGGTCTTGGCCCACTAATAGATCTAAAACTGATTCATTAATGAAGATCCATTCTACTAAAGGATCTCCATTGAACTTCCTCACCAACCCTCATATTTTCATATGGGCTCCACCTATTATTAGTACATCCATCTCCCCATGTTTAAGATATCATATGCCCGTCGATTAATTTAAATTACTGACAATTTTAATTAATCAACTTCTAACTCCTTGACTAGTACCACTCAACCTTATCATCATGTTGGATCAAATCCACCTGCAGGGTTTAACATGATGAACCTTATGAGCTCATCAAGGGGGCATCATCATCCCGACTTACCAGGACACGGATTCCATTAATAATCAACGACACGCCATATAATTAATATTATTTCCCAACTTATCGGGCATATCGATTTAGCAGAATAAATCTCGCCCATTGGTAAATTAAAGAAATAAAATATTAACTATACGTGCCCGTTATTATATCAAGATTTAGAGATTGTACTCCATAATAATCCGATGTCCAATCCAATTATTAAGTCAGTATAAATTGGATGATCTCTATTTTGGTCCTACTCAATCTACACAAAGCACACTAGTGTAATTCTTTGGTCAAGACAAACCACACCTAATTACACTACAACCATCCCGATGGTTTGTCCAACTCCATCTCGGTAGTGAGCCTCTACTTATACTATGCAAGGGACTGATAACATAATCTTTTGTGTGTCACCACACACCATGTTATCTATAATGCAATGTATCAAACTTTTATGCATATACTAATATAAATATGTTGTTGGATCGAGAAACACGATAGAGGGGGGGGGTGAATATCGTGAAAATGTTTCGGATTAAGAAAAAGAGAATATGCAGCGGAATTAGAACATACACACAAAGAACGCAAGTAGTTTTACTTGGTACGGAGTCGCAGTCGGCTCCTACTCCAAGGCCCACGGTCCTTGACCGTTTACTGCGGGCAATTCTATATTCGCGCAAAGATTTACAGAGTATAATACAAAAATATTATAATAAATAAATGACTACACTTTTTCGTTACCGACGCCCGGTGTAGATTGTACTTCAGAGCAGAGGGTCGTCGTAGGCGCTAGAATCTCGAGATCGGAGTTTGCCGGAGCAGAGCGCCTGAACGAAGAGCGTAGAGGCGTTGGAAAATTGTTGTTCTGAAGCCTTGGGGTCGAGCCCCTTTTATAGTGCTCCTGGGGGCGCCTGGGACGTCGGGGGCGCCTGACATGTGCCTTCGGATCCGAGAACCTTTATCCGAAGCTTGGTCAGTGCTTATCCCCTACGAATGGGCTCTGGAGTTGATGGGAGCGCCCGGGACGTTGGGGGCGCCCTTCTTGACTTGGTCCGCTGGCTTCATACTGATTTTGCTTCGATTGCTTTGACCTTGGGTGCCCGGGGCCTCCGGGGCGCCCTGCCCAAGGCTGTTTCGAAGCACTTCTTGCTTCCTTGTTTTGTCTTTGACCTTGGGCGCCCGGGACCTCCCGAGCGCCTGGCTCAGCTGCCTGCCACTCTCCTTTGGGGCATTCTGAGCTGCAGAAACACATTCCTTTGGTCCCTGCATTCAAGGTTAGTTCCAATACAACAAGGCAAGAATATTAGTTGATTTCTACAGTCGTAGCTGTCTTGGTTCTAACTTCGGGTCTCCCAAATGGAACACTAGGTCAAACCGACGCCTAGTGTTCCCTCGACGGGGAACGCGTCCTCACCTACTCCTCTCAGGACAGTTTATCTTTTGCCAACCGGCTCCTCCGGTTGGACTTTTTCCCAGCGACCCTTCGCTAGGTGCCTAGCAGCCCTTCGCCAGGTCTTCGGTGCCCAGCAGCCCTTCGCCAGGTGCCTAGCTGCCGTTCGCCAGGTCTTCGGTACCTAGCAGTCCTTCGCCAGGTGCCTAGCAGCCCTTCGCCAGGTCTTCAATTTCCTAGCAGCCCTTCGCCAAGTGCCTAGCAGCCCTTTGTTAGGTCTTAGGGTTTTGATGCCTAGAAGCCCTTCGCCAGGTGCTTAGCTGCCCTTCGCCAGGTGCTTAGCTGCCCTTCGCCAGGACTTTTTTCTGCACACTCAGTGAGTACATTAGACCACAATAATATCTTAACTCTTGAACCCTTTGCCATTATCAAAACCCAGGTTCGACTTAGGTGCTACCTGCACCAACAATCTCCCCCTTTTTGATTTATGGCAACCTGGTTCAAAAAGTTAAGTTAAATAAGAAGCAGGTAAAAGACCAGTTTTGACTTCCTCCCCCTGGAAGAAATCTCCCCCTAGGTTTTTCAAAAGTTCGTGGGGTTTTTAAAAAAAATTTCTAAGTCTAAAAGTGAAACGTTTTTCAGGTTTTCATTACTTGGAAAACATTTTCCAAAAGTTTAAGTTAGAACCCATTTTCAAAATATTTTGAGTTGGAAAATTTTCAGGAGAATTTGAATTTTACATTTAGAAAATTTTTGACCAACCAATGATTTTGAATTAGTACTTTTGAATAAATTTTTGAAAGCAAGTAATTTTGAAAGTATAAGTACTCAGAGAATAGTTTAAGAAAGCAGTTTAAGTACTTAGCTATTTAGAAAGCAATTTTCAGGCACTTAGAAATATTTTTCAAAATTTTCCAGAATAAGTGCTTAGAATAATTTTTGAAAGTAAGTAAAGTTAATTTCAAAATGAAATTAAGTAGTTAAAGAACTTTAGAAATCAGGTAAAGTTAATTTTCAAAATGAACTTAGAAAGTTAAAGAACTTTACTTTTTGAAAAACAGGAGATAAATGACTTAATTTTGGAGAAAAAAATTTTAGAGAATTTTGAGCCTTTTCTCTCCTTTCCAATCTCTCCCCCTTTGCCATATATCAAAAAAAAAATATAGCAAAAAAAAATTGGATTGAAATTGAGTAAACAAGGTAAAATGATGTACTGAACCAATTTGAAGTATAAACTGGACTAAATCAATTTGAATTTTCTCTTTCGGGTCCTGTCTAACCCAATTAGCTACATACCAACTGTTATAAATAGTAGCTTTCACTGGGGTTAGTCAAGTTAAGTGATCTGTTCAAGTTAAATTTTCTAAGCTTGACACTTAACCTGATTACTGTTTAATTGGTATTTAGTGCCCCAATTACTACAGATACACTAAATTAAAGCATCTTGAATTAAGGCAAAGACCTAAGCATCTCAACCCATTCTAGGTGATCAATCAAAAGTACTCTAAGGTGCTTGTGAGATGCTGGCTTCTAGATCTATAGGTGCATGCAGTTCTAGGGTTTGGGCCTAGGCTAAGTCCATTTGCAAAAAATTCCTAGTTTTGAAAGGGGTAAGTTTTCATAAAAAACTAAGTCAAAAAATTATTTTAAAAATGCATAAAGAAAATGATTTTTCAAATTAAGTAGGAACTGATAAATGATAAAATAGTTTTAAAAAAAATAGAGGTAGAGCAAACCTATTCTACCAAGCATAACCCTAACTTAGTAACCGATAAAAACAGATAATCAAGTAAAATAACTAGCAACTAGATAGAAGTGAGGACCAGATACCATAGTCAAACCATAGTTAAATACATGTCAACCCTACTGAGTAGGGGTAGTCAACTAGTCAATAGTACAACAGTACAACAGAAAACATCAATCTGAACTAAGAGGAAGGGCCAGGATGGTCAAATGGGCCAGGCTGCCATGATCGAAACAAAGACATCATTTCATTATATCGTGCGTTGTTAGTCTCTCGATCGGCTCTGAGGGCATTTATATACTCAGTGTAATGGGCCTCATTTGCCTCCTGGGGGCGCCGGTGAGGACCTAGGCGCCCCGGTTAGATGTTGCTGCCTTTGGCAGCTTTTCTGTCTTGACCTGATATACAGGCCTAGGCGCCCGATAGGTCACGGGCGCCCAGGTTAGCTGGGAATATTGACAGCTTTTGCTGTCTTGGTCGAAGAGAAAGGGAGGGGGCGCCCGAGGGTTCAAGGGTGCCCGGACTGTGTAAGAGTTGATAGCTTTTGATGTATTGTTGACCAGTTTGACTGTTTGACTATGGTTTGGCTATTACTGTTGACCAGATTTGACTATTTTGACCAGTATTGACTGGATTAACCAAGCAACAATCAGGTCAACTCAGTTCTAAATTACAAGCTTTAATGTGTAGCGATCTCGGCCTCTCTGGTCCCCGCAGGCAACCCTCTAGGCCCGAGACCCTACGGTCTTCCCACCCCTGGCAGTGGATTTTTGCCTTCCCCAGGATTCGAACCCTTGACCTCCAGGACAAGTACAATAGTTCCTGAATCCTGGTACCAAGTGAGCTTTTATGTAGCGATCTCGGCCTCTCTGGTCCCCGCAGGCAACCCTCTAGTCCCGAGACCCTACGGTCTTCCCACCCCTGGCAGTGGGTTTTTGCCTTCCCCAGATTCGAACCCTTGACCTCCAGGACAAGTACAATAGTTCCTTGAATCTGGTACCAAGTGAGCTACAGCTCACTTGGTACCAGATTCAAGGAACTATTGTACTTGTCTTGGAGGTCAAGGGTTCGAATCTGGGGAAGGCAAAAACCCACTGCCAGGGGTGGGAAGACCGTAGGGTCTCGGGCCTAGAGGGTTGCCTGCGGGGACCAGAGAGGCCGAGATCGCTACATAAAAAGGCGCCTTTTTATTTAGCGATCTCGGCCTCTCTGGTCCCCGCAGGTAACCCTCTAGGCTCGAGACCCTACGGTCTTCCCACCCCTGGCAGTGGATTTTTGCCTTCCCCAGGATTCGAACCCTTGACCTCCAGGACAAGTACAATAGTTCCTGAATCGTGGTACCAAGTGAGCTACAGCTCACTTGGTACCAGGATTCAGGAACTATTGTACTTGTCCTGGAGGTCAAGGGTTCGAATCCTGGGGAAGGCAAAAACACACTGCCAGGGGTGGGAAGACCGTAGGGTCTCGGGCCTAGAGGGTTGCCTGCGGGGACCAGAGAGGCCGAGATCGCTACACACCTCTCATATGGAGTAGTAGAGACTACCTTGGTCGGGACTCTGTTTAGCAAGTAAACAGCTGTCTTAAGCGCATAGCCCCAAAAGGATTTTGGAAGAGTTGCATGATTCATCATAGATCTAACCATGTCCATCAAGGTTCGGTTACGCCTCTCAGATACACCATTATACTGTGGTGTATATGGCGGAGTCCATTGAGACAATATCCCATTGTCTCTAAGATAATCTTGAAACTCTTGACTTAAGTATTCACCACCCCGATCGGATCGAAGTATCTTAATACTTTTGCCAAGCTGTTTCTCTACTTCATTTCTGAACTCTTTGAATTTCTCAAAAGCTTCAGATTTGTGTTTCATCAAAAACACATACCCAAATCGTGAGTGATCATCGATAAAGGTAATGAAGTAGCTATAACCTCCTTGTGCAAGAGTTGACATTGGTCCACATACATCAGTATGTATTAGACCAAGCAATTCTCCCACTGGATTACCTTTTCCGGAAAAGGGTAATTTGGTCATCTTGCCTTTCAAGCATGATTCACATGTATCAAATGAACCGGGTTCAAATGATTCCAAAATTCCATATCGGTGTAATTTGGTCATGCGTTTCTTACTTACATGGCCAAGACGACAATGCCACGTATAGGAGTCTATTCGATTATCTATTCAAGCACGTTTGTTGCTAACTTCGATATTGAAAACGTCACCGGATAAATCTAACGTGTAGATACCATTGCACAAAGTTCTGGTCCCATAAAGAACACCATTTAAAGTTATGTAACAACAATTGTTACTAAAAGTTAAATGATAACCCTTTTCATTTAAACATGAAATAGATACAATGTTCTTTATTAACGAAGGAACGAAATAACAATTATCCAATTCTAAGACACGTCCAGTGGGGAGCTTTAGCAAATATGTTCCGATGGCAACAGCAGCAATCTTTGCTCCATTCCCAACTCGCAAATCTGCTTCTCCTTTGACGAGTCTTCTTCTATTCCTCAGCCCTTGTATGTCATTACATATATGTGAGCTACACCCAGTATCATGTACCCAGGTATTTGAGGAAATAGAGTGACATTCAATAACGAAGATACCTGAAGAGGATGGAGCATCGGATGCCTTCTTCTTCAAGGACTCAAGATAAACCTTGCAGTTACTTCGCCAGTGACCCTCCTTGCCACAGTGATGGCAAGTACCTTTTGGTGTCTTTTCAGTCTTTTTGGCCTTTTTCTTCTTTCCCTTATTCTGTTCTTTGGCCTTCCTCTTAGAACCTTTCTTTGAGGAACCAACTAACAGTACCGTCTTTTGATCCTGCTTCACAGAAGGCTCTACAGTCTTCAGCAGGTTGAGCAACTCAGGAATGGTAGTCTCCAGCTTGTTCATCCGATAGTTCATCACAAATTGTGAATAACTTTTGGGCAAACAATGCAGAATTAAGTCAATACTTAATTCATGATCCATTGCAAAACCGAGTGTGCCCAGTCGCTCAATGTACCCCAACATCTTCAACACAAACTGTGAGACATAAGTGCCTTCCTGCATTTTAGAGGTGAAGAGGAGTCTGGAGACCTCGAACCTTTCGGATCTCGCCTGCTCGTCAAATAACTCATGAAGATGGAAGATGATGGTATAAGCATCCATATGCTCATGCTGCATTTGTAGCTCAGGTACCATACCGGCTAGCATGATGCAACTCGCAAGTTCAGAATCGTTTACATGTTTCTGATAGGCCACTAACTGGTCTGGAGTTGCATTTTCTGGAGGACGGTTGGGAAGTTGATCTTCAAGGACATAAGCAAGCTTCTCTGCCTTGAGGACTATCCTCAGGTTTCGAAGCCAGTCCATGAAGTTTGGCCCAGTCAGCTTATTGGTGTCCAAAATGGAATGAAAATTTAGAGAAGACATGATCGAGTGATTATCCTAGAAATACAAATTGAGCTTATGTGAGAAGAATGATAAAGAATGCATCAACATACATTAATTAAATCCTATTTAATTTTTCGAATTGAATAACCCTTTTTATCAATTCGGGAGATCGTAGGAACATCTCCAAATAGGTTGATATCCAACCATAGATAAGAACAACCATGGCTGTGGCCATCAAGTTATTCTTAGCTATGAAGGTATGTAATTATACCGATTACATATCACATATATGTAACTATCACTTTATGCTATCAACTAATTGAATGTTTGCATAAATCATTGGGTTGTTAACTCATTAACAAGTATGCAACATTATACATAGCACCCAACTGCACCTCTCTTTACATCGACCTTGGCTGTGGCACAACAAATCGATGCTCCAAGCTTAAGGCTGACCCATTAATCAAGAAATAGTTTTAATATGGTTGGAGCTCATTCAACCGTTTAGTCAGGCTTGGATGTGTCCAACAACCAAAACTAAGGATTGACCTCTGACTCCAACTATATTTATCATAAACTAATTCCATGGTTTGAACATGTTGAGGTTCAAGCCGGGCATAGATGTGTCCATCAACCCAAACGAGAAACAAAACTCCGGTTCTAACCATATTAATGGAAGGTGTTGGCCTTAATATTTTGTAAGGGGTTTTGGGTCTTATCTTTTCTTTTCTAAGCGCATTCATAACATATAATTATGTCATGTACTAACGATTTCCTTAATAAAGTAGATTTCCTAATTCTAATTTCATACTTTATTCAAGGAATTGTTTTGGGAAACAATTTCCTAAATTGGCATAATCAATTTCGGAAATAATATGTTTAAGACTTTGATTTCTCTAAATCAAATCTTATTAACTTAAGAGACAGATTCCCTTAATTCAATCACATATTATTTTCATGAAAATCTTATTTAAGAAAACTCTATAGGAAACCATTTTCCTAATTAATTTTGGAGACAACAATATGTAAGAGCATCACCTCTTAAATCAAATAAGGAAATTATCGTTTGACAATCACCTCAAAATTTCCAAGATTTGATTACATATTTTATTTATGGATTATTAATTAGAACAAAATATTTTCTTTGGGTGTCTCCCCGAGGCTCAGATACCCAAAAAAAAGGAATTTGTTGTAAATCTAATTTGGTCCGCTCCCCGAGGCGTAACAAAATTAAACATGACAATTTTATTCAAAATTAGGAAATTAAATTACAACAACTAACTTTAAATTGGACGGCTCCCCGAGGCTCAATCCAAAATAAAGAATTTTGTTGATAATTTAAAACCAATTCGAATTTAATTATCAATTAATGATCCATAAATTTGTCTAGACTTTCTTTGAAAGAAAGTGCACAAAATTGTGAGATTTCATATAGGTTTTCACAATAATTGTAAGTTTCTGGTACAAAGAAAACTTACATATTTCCAAAATTAGAAAATTTCCAAAATAGGAAATTTCCAAAATTGGAAAGTTTCCAAAAATGGGAAGTTTTCACAATTATCATAAAATTTCAGAAATTAGGATATTTCAAAAGTTTGTGAAATTTCATGAGGATTTCCAAACTTTGAAATTCCTAAATCTAAAATTTATCATAATTGGAAAGTTTCCATAATTGGAAAATTTTTCAAAATTGAGATCATGACAAAGTTTTCCGCAAAACAATTATTTGATTATGTCGAACACTAACCGGCTCTGATACCACTGTTGGGACCGGGTGCATGTTGACATGGATGCGGGTTCGTAATTTTAAAATTTATTACGTGCAGCGGAAGATTTAGCATAAATAATTTCCCAAATTATTTAACCACACATCTAAGCATGCAACCTTATATTGTATAGACATGATCATATATTAAAATTTTACAGAAAGTAAACTAATTTACTTAATACCTCGCGTAACTCGAAGGAAGGGACGAGATCCAACCGTAAGCGTCACTTGGAAGCTCCGCCTCTATTCGCGTCCACGCCGAGTTTTCTTCGGGATGACTTCGCAAAGCCACGAGTTTCGTGCCGACAAGAACTACTAGATTCTCCAAAAGCACGACAAGAATACCAAGAGAGAGATGAGAAGACTAACCACCAAACGAAGAACGGAATCAAGATTCTGGGAGGAGGGAAGGAGTCACGCCCGCTTCTTTGGCTTCTTCTTGGTGGTGGAAGGTCACGGCAAAGGGGGAGGGCTCTAGGGCCGGCGGCACTAGAAGAGGGAGAGGGAGAGAAGGAGAGGGAGAGAGGCTAGGCAAGAATCCTTGATCTCTTGGATTGATTTCCAAGCCTTGCCTTGGTACCTTTATATAGTAGCCTCTTAATCGCCAAGTCTCCTTTTAACGGAATAAATTTTCATAAGAAATTTATCTTATAAATTTTTCTATGAATTATTCCGTTATGCCAAGTTTTTATTATAACTTTATAATAAAACAACCATGTCTCTCCTTTTATTATGGAAAGAAATTTCTTTATATGAATTTCTTTATATAAATTTCTTTATCATGGTAAATCAATCCATTATTGATTTTATAAAATAAAATAAACCAATCCAAGGTTTATTTTAATCTCCATGAAAAATAAATCTCTTTATATAAATTTCTTTATATAAATTTCTTTATACAAATTTCTTTATCCATAATTTTATAAGACAAACCACGCGCGGTTTATTTTATAAATTTGAACCAAACAATTTGGTTCTTCCCTCTTATTGTGGTCGGCCAAACAAAGAGGGTGGGGACCCTCTTTGGCCGGCCAAACCCAAGCCGCGATCTCACGAATTAAACTCATTTAATTCGTTCAATAAGTCTTCAAAAGACTTAGCCATTTTATGTTTCCGATGCGTCTCTGAAAAATTCAGATTCGACTTATCTCTCTTGATCGGAAAATCCAATTTTTAACTCGTTTTAAATCCCTCAGAATACTTGTAGTGCGTGTGACTAAATAGGCTTTCGATTTATGTTGGTCGTCTATAATTCATCAATTATAGAACGATCATGAGTGGCACCTAGTAGTACATCATGATTCCTAATTAATCGAAAGATCAATGGTTGACCTCAGAAATTATTCTGAAACCCTTCAGCAGCTCTAATGAATCGTGCCTCATTCCCTTCACCATCTTATACCCACTTGGTTCAGGACACGGTCTATTTGTGTCAGTCCCCACTAGGCTGACTACGTCACACCTAGCCCAAGTAGTGTCTTTCTCGTCCAACGGATTCTAATTACTCTCATGTTTCTGAGAGATTCATACTCTAAACATGTGATGCTCTGGCCAGAGGCTTCGAGTAACAATCCGACGATAGGCCTTGGGTATACATCTCCTCGCAAGGAGTGATGAATCCTTTGTAGGCTGTTCAAACATCTTCGGGCACTTCGGCTTATACCCAACCATCCTTGGTCCACACCTCCTTAGAGATGCTTGCTTAAGATGTCAAAGTATAAGTCTCCATGACCAAGATGACTTGAACACTGCAAGTCAAAGGAACATCGCACTTAAGCTGCAGTAAGAACTTCATTGACATATCTATATGTAGATTACCATATGAAGTTTTACAGCCAGTCACTCCAATGAACTAGTTCCCTTAACTAGCATTCATATTTATCTCCGGACATCCCAATGTCACCAGCCAGTGAGAATCAGCTGATTAGAGAATAACTCATGCTAGTCTCAACAGAATTGATAGTGTCCATATTTATCAATTCATCGACTAGGGACAATTTCAATACTTCACAATTGCACATGTAGAGATAATCACTAGTTGTGAATTCATCACAAATTCTCTCATGCTGTGAATTGTATTGCGGACATTCAGTAAATGAGTTTAAGATCTCAATCAAATTCACAAACATATATACTCAAATAATGAATATTCATTTATTAAAGTAAATGATTACAATCATAAGACGATTGTCTTAGGACACTTCTCTCATATTACTAACACCAGGCAGCAGACAAATTGAACCTGGGGTGACCGACCCGGCCCCACGGAAGTTTCCCACCGGTCACCAGGGTAAATTGGGAAATGCTCGCGGTGGGCAGTCTAGAAGCCCAGCGTCCCAGGGTTCACGCCCCATTTGGAGTAAAAATTCTTGTAAAATGCGCTGTAGCTGGGGATCGAACCGCGGATGCCTAAAATTGGGATGGGTAAACTTTTATAGTGACTAGCCCCACCGCCGAAACAGTCCCCTTATCAGAAACCCCCTTCCGGGATTTCTGGAGGCATAGTACCACTGATTGATAAGAGCATAATTATTGAAATACTATCAAGCATATTATTGAAATAATATCTTGCATATTATTGGCAATAATATCTCAGTCAATAAATATTAGTCGCTAAGAGGACTCGAACTCGGAACCTCAGGCAACATATGTCTCCATGCTTACCACTTGGGATAAGGCACTTTGACCGATACTTTGCATTGTAGATAACATGGTGTGTGGTAACATATAGAAGATCATGTTATCAGTCCCTTGCATAGTATAAGTAGAGGCTCACAACCGAGATGGAGTTGGACAAACCATCGGGATGGTTGTAGTGTAATTAGGTGTGGTTTGTCTTGACCATAGAATTGTTGGGTTTTAGGCCTTGGATGGTGCGCATGGAATCTATCCATTGTCGTGTCCCCAGATTAAAATTTTATTAATTGAAATTAATCCGGATACATACGAAACATCTAAGCGACCGTTTCGTTGTCGTGCTAATGACTTGAGCGATCGCTTGAACAAACTTGTTGTTCAAGCAATTCGACTCTCCTAGTCGGTTAGCCGCGGAAAAGACAACGACGTAAGATCGCCGATTTTTGTATTTTACAATCGGGGTCTAAGTTAATTAATGAATAATTAACAACAACGAGGAAAGATAAATAACAAGAATGAATAACATAAATTCATACCTCTTGATCTTCTATTGTATAACCTCCCTCTTCTTGGACGTCGTATGAGCGACGATCTCCCAAGAATTGAAGCCTCCTAGACCGCACTTCCCTTTCTCTCTTGCTTGCGCTAATCCACAAAGGAAGAAGAAGCTTTCTTCCTTTCCTTTGTGCCATCGGCCACCACCTCTTCCTCTCCTTCTTGTTGCGCTGCCGACCACCACCTCCACGGATGAAGATCCTTGCCGACCACCAAGGAGAATTCTCCTTCCCTTGATAAAACTGGCCACCAAAGGAAACATAGGGAGAGGCATCTCCCTTTGTGCCCGCAACCCTAAACCCTAGGGTTTTGCCACCGGCCAAGAGGGAAGAAGAGAGGAGGGAAAACCAAGAGATTAAACCAAAGAGTTATAAAATCAAATAAGTTATTATTTTGGGTCTAGGCTTTATGAGGTATTTATAGGCTACAATAGGGACCATGAGGAGGAGTTGGTTCTTGGCCGCCTAACGGATTTTTTTAGCCACAACAATTTTTAGCCACAAAAATTTTTTAGCAACAAAAAAATTTTTAGCCACAAAATCAAATCCATTAATAATGATCCAATCCACTAAAGGATCATTATTGAATTATCTCACCAACCCCCATAATAAAATATGGGCTCCAATATATTATTTGTACAAAATTCTCCCCGTGTTTAAGATATCACATGTCCGTTAATTAATTAATTAATTTGATAATTAATTAATTAACTTCTAACTCCACGAGTAGTACCACTCAACCTTATTATCATACCGGACCAAGTCCACCTGGAGGGTTTACATGATAAACTTTATGAGCTCCTCAAGGGGACATCATCATCCTAAAATAGGACACGGTTTCCTCCTATAATCAACGTCACACCATGCAAATAATAATATTTCTCAATTTACCGAGCCTATCGATTTAATGAATAAATCTCGTCCACTGGTAAATCAAAGAAATAAATACTAAGTACATGTGCCCGTTATTATATCGGAATTAAGAGCATGTACAAAATAATATCTTGAGGTATGATTCAATTATATAGTCAGTATAAATTAAATCACCTCAAAGTTGATCTGCTCAATACACTTAGAGTGTACTAGTGTAACTCTATGGTCAAGACAGACCATATCAAATTACACTACAACCATGCCAATGGTTTGTCCAAGACCATCTAGGTTGTGAGCCTCTTCTTATACTCTACAAGGGACTGATAACATGATCTTCTGTGTGACATCACACACCATGTTATCTACAGTGTAATGTATTAGACAACATGCACACACATATATACATATATATAATGCAATCATGATCATGTGATTCTTATTCCAAAATGTAGATGTTCATACAAAAAGGCTAGGCTCTTAGTATACATCCTAACAAGAATTACACTAGTGTGCTTTGTGTACATTGAGCAAGACCAAAATAGAGGTTGTCCAATTTGTACTAACTTAATAATTGGATTGGACCTCGGATTATTATGGAGTACAATCCCTAAATCCTGATATAATAACGGGCACATATAGTTAATATTTTATTTATTTGATTTACCAATGAGCGAGATTTATTCTGCTAAATCGATATACCCAGTAAGTTGGGAAATAATATTAATTATATGGTGTGCCGTTGATTATTAACAAAATTCGTGTCCTGGTAAGTCGGGATGATGATGCCCCCTTGATGAGCTCATAAGGTTCATCATGTTAAACCCTGCAGGTGGATTTGATCCAACATGATGATAAGGTTGAGTGGTACTAGTCAAGGAGTTAGAAGTTGATTAATTAAAATTGTCAGTAATTTAAATTAATCGACGGGCATACGATATCTTAAACTGGGAAGATGAATGTACTTATAATAGGTGGAGCCCATATGAAAAATATGGGGGTTGGTGAGTGATAAGTACCATTTTTGTGATTATTTTAGATGTTAAAATCCATGTTTGACCTATGTTTTTATTGCTTATTTGTGATTTTACCCTAGGTTTTAGGATTTCCTCTCATTTTGGACTTAATTGCAAAATTACTCAATTTTTGGATTATTTGGCCACTAATTTTCTGATATATTTTTGTAGGCAAGAAAAGATCCTGGACCTAGGGCATACTGGGTCAAACTTGAGTCGGAAGTGGAACCGGATCGAATTATCATGTTTTGGATTAATCCGGGCCGTCCGATTCGAGAGCGGCTAGATCTGAGCCATCCGGGACGATCTGAAGCAATCCGAGCTAGGGTTAGGGTTGATCAAGCTCTATGATCAAGATCTGAAGGTTTCATTCCAATCAGAGCTCAATCAACCGTTGGATCAAGCAAGGAGGGCTCTAGAGCGTCCATTCACAGATAGAGTTGATCTGGACCATCCGTTGCACATCTGGAGGATCCGAGCTACCACAAGGCCGATCCTGACCCCAGATCATCGTCATTAAAGTTTGGATCAAATCAGAGAAAGATCAGCCGTTGGATTTCATCCGATCAATCACAGCCGTCCAATGCTTATGTATTTAATCAAAAATCTGCCCAGCTTCAGCCTTCGTCGCGTCCTCGCCGCAGCTCGTTTGCCTTGGTTTCTTCCTCGTTTTGCTTCGTTTCTTCAGCAATTTCTTCGTTTTGAAGGCGTGACCACCTCGATTCAATCTCATCCTTGAGTGACAGCAAGGAATCGGATGGAGGCTTAGCTTAATTTCGTTTATTAGCAGTAGATTTGAACTATGTCATTTCGTTTCTGAAATTCTGATTAAATTTCTGTAATGTTTCGATTCCGAATAGTTTTTGCTTCAATTAGAGTTTTAATTCAGTGTTTTTATTGTGTAGAATTGTTTTGTGTTGGACAAAGTGCAATTAGATCATGTTTTAACTGTAATTCTCATTTCTGAATTCTGTCCATTACTGCATTTTTTTTGTTTCGACTGCTGTAATTTAGTTTTTCTGATTGATTTCTGCTTAAGTATGTTTCATTCAGCAAGTAGTTAGTTAGTGAGTGTGCTTAGTGTCAATAGTCTTAATTTCAGCTTACCTTGTGAGTTAGCTTCTTGCGTATCAACTTGGTGCTTGCGTGCCAACTGCAATTTCGGCGTTTCAATAGTTTAAGCCTTAGTTCTTTCCTTGCGTACCAGTTTTGAATCAATTGAGCTTGAGCTTGCATTCTGAATTTACATTGTAGCTTGACTTATTTACAAAGCATTCGGATTCACATTTCTGCAAGAAAGTTTTCAATTTCTGCAATCCCAGCTGGTTTTGATTCACTCAGTTATGAAAATATTGCATCTTATTCCTGCATTTGCATGTGCCACTTCAGTTTCTGAATTTGAAATACTGCACTTTCTCTGAATTTTCGATTTCTGAGTTTTTCTGCAATTCAAATCTGGATTCTTTCTCTTTCAGCATTAAGGCTCAATTTTCATTGTATCAAGTTGTTTCAATTTCTTTACTATGCATCACAAATCAGTTTTGGTATCAAGAAATGCTACTTCGAATGTAAAGAGGTTGCTTGAAGTTAGTTTGTGTCACAACCAATAGATTCTGAATTTCAGATTCCTATTCTGGCATAGGAGTTCTGTTTTTAGTTGCTTGCAATTGGTGGCAAGAGGAGTTTTGGCATTACCTTTGCAATAGCTGTTCATATCATTGTTGGGCATCTAGTTTGAAATTCCTTGCTTGGTTAATTAAGCTAAATCACATTTATTCCCATTGCATTGTCATTTTTAATCAGAACCAATTCCAATTCTCGCTTGAAACCCAAAATGAGTAACGACACCTAAATACAAGCGCGAATCAAACAACGTCAACTAGCCCCGAGAAAAAATACGACCTGTGGCCCCTTTACTACATTTTTAGATTTTGATTGTAAAAAGGGTTTCCAGCACTCATTCACATTTAAATTTGAGGCCTACTTTCGTGACACAGTTTGGGCCCGTCAAATTTTTGGCGCCGTTGCCGGGGAAAGCAACTAGTTGATTTGTTTGATTTTTGCTTGTGCATTTACTTCATATCATTCTTGACTTACTTTTGTGCTTATTGCTATATCTTTGGATTTGATTTTATTTGTTAATCTTTTTATCTACTTTTACTGCGAGTTGTTTGATTTTATGACCAGGTCTTTAGGTGCTGAATTAGAAGATTTCGACCCTGAGATTGAGAGGACTTTCAGAGCCAGGAGGAGCCAGGCCATTCTTTCAGAGACTACAGATATTCCTCCCATTCAGACTATTTTTACTCACTCAGGCAGAGACATGGGAGACCACCAAAGAACCATGAAGGAGCTCGCAGCACCTGACGCTGCATTTCAGTACTCCAGTATAGCTTATCCAGAGCTGGGGGAAAGTTTTGAGTTAAGATCGGGACTTATCAATTTGTTGCCAAAGTTTCAGGGTTTATCTGGGGAGGATCCAAACAGACACTTGCACGAATTCCATGTGGTGTGCTCTACTATGAAGCCTCAGGGCATTTCTGAAGAAGACATCAAGCTGAGAGCTTTCCCCTTCACATTGACAGGAGCAGCCAAAGACTGGTTCTATTATCTGCCTACAGGACATGTGTCTAGTTGGATCGCTATGAAGAAGGCATTTTTGGAGAAGTATTTCCCAGCTTCCCGCACAGCTATAATCAGAAAAAGTATCTGTGGGATTCAGCAAGTGGTGGGCGAAACACTATATGATTACTGGGAAAGATTTAACAAGTTGTGTTCGAGTTGCCCCCAGCATCAAATCAGTGAGCAATTATTGATTCAATATTTTTATGAGGGACTGCTGCAGATGGATAGAGTCCTGATAGATGCTGCAGCTGGAGGGGCCTTGGTCAACAAAACACCACATCAAGCTAGGGAGCTAATTTCTAATATGGCTGAGAATTCCCAACAATTTGGAAGCAGAGCTTTGACCACCAGAGGAGTTGGTGAAGTTCAGATAGTATCTAGTGATCAGAAGGAGATTAAGACTGCATTGATGGAGCTCACCTCGGCTGTTAAGCAAATTGAATTAAACATGGCAAGACAAAATTCAACCCCTTCAGTACCTCCACAATCTAATCAAGTGGTGAGTGTGTGTGGCATTTGCTCTAGTCAAGAGCACACTTCAGACTCATGCCCTACCCTCCAACAGGACGAGACAGTAGCAGCATTAGTAAGAGGACAATTTCAAGCAAGAAACAATCCTTATTCCTCTACTTACAACCCTGGGTGGAGGGATCATCCAAATTTGAGGTATGGAAATTCTTTCTACCAACAAGGCCCTCAACCACAGCCCTCACAGCCACCCCAACCAATTTTCCAGCAAGTTCAGCAACAACAACAACCACAATCACAGCATCAAAATCGAAGTTTTCAGCCCCTAAATCAGCACTTCCAGCAACCATTTCAGCAGCCATTTCAAGGGTTTCAACAAGGTTTTCAAGGGAATATGAATTATCCACAACCATACCAGCCTCTACAGCAGCAAGTTCAACAATCACAACAAAATTTCCAGCCTTGGAACTCAAGTTTTCAGCCCCAGAACCAAGAATTTCAGCCCAATCAATTTCAATCTCTACAACCACCATTTCAAATGCAAAATCAAAATATTCAAGGCTGTAATTCTCAGCAAAATCAACCCACATTTCAACCTACTTATCAGCCAAGTCAACAGCAATTCCAGACCTCCAATCAGCCCCAACAGCCCCAATTCCAACAATTACAACAAGATGATATCATTGGAGCTATACAAAACCTAGGAAGGCAAATGGGACAATTGGCTAATGATGTGAATCAACTTAAGGCTCAAGGATCAAGCCAACTACCTTCCCAAGCTGTTCCCAACCCAAAGGGAAATGTTAGCGCGATTTATTTGAGGAGTGGGAAGGTTGCATCAACTCAAAATGACCCAAGAGCAGAATTTTCAGAAAACAGGGCAGCATGCTCATTTCCAGCCCAAGTCAGTGCCGAAACCACTCCAATTTCAGTGGATACCACCCCTAGCCCGTGCCCGACTCCCTCCTCAAGCAATTCCCCAATTTTGGTGGAAAACGGAGAAGAAATCAGTGGCGAGACGGATTTTACAGCAGCATCAAAAAACAGGGCAGCAGCTCACAATTCAGCCCTTCCATCTTCGATTCAAGAGGAAGAATTTAGGGTGCCTTTGCCTTTTCCACAGGGGAGAACTCCTACCAAAAGACACGTGGAGGAGGAGAGAGCAAAAGAGTACAATGAGCTGGTAAAACTTTTTAGTAAAGTTGAAATTAATGTACCCTTGCTGACGATGATTAAACAGGTTCCTAAGTATGCAAAATTTTTGAAAGATCTTTGTGTTCACAAGAAGAGACTTAAGGAAAATGAATTGGTCAGCATTGGGAAGAATGTCTCATCGCTTATCCATGCCATTCCCCAGAAATGTGAAGACCCTGGCATGTTTACTGTATCTTGTGAGATAGGAAGCACCACGCTACATGATGCCATGCTTGACTTAGGAGCTTCTATTAATGTCATGCCCAGGACAGTCTTCCAGATGCTTGGCATTGGTCCTCTACAGCCCACGGGAGTTGTGATTCAGCTTGCAGACAGAAGTCAGACCCGCCCGGCAGGAGTTATTGAGGATGTCTTGGTTAAAGTGAAAGAGTTGATTTTTCCCGCGGACTTCTACATTCTAGACATGGAGGGAGAGTACCTTACACGTAGATCCCCACTTATCCTTGGAAGGCCTTTTCTGAAGACTGCTAAAACTAAAATTGATGTATATGCTGGCACCCTTTCGATGGAGGTGGGAGATACAGTAGTCCAGTTTAGCATTTTCGACGCCATGAAGGACCCTAGGGGAGATCACTCTATTCTGAGCATAGACACATCAGATGAGACTGTTGAGGCACAGATCATTGATGACGATGGTACATTTGACACAGTGGGAGGAGAGTTGATTTCAGAGGAGACTTTACCTGATTTTTCTTATTTCGTATTTTATGATGATATTGTTCTTGATAGCCCTAATCTTTTTAATAATGTTGTTGCAGATATTGCTAAGGAGGCATGCACAGGAGATTATTCTATAGGTGTAGGGGATTGCACAAAGCCCCAGGGACCACCACCATTTCCAGAAAGTGTAGGGACTTGCATGATGGGAGCAAGTACCCAAGGATCACCTATTCCAGTTGAATGTCCACCAGAATTTGAGCCTGAGATGGAGGTATTTTTTATAGACCCGACAGACATTTTTCAGCATGATCAGGTAAGTATTTCTTCTTTTCCTTTAGAAAATCTCAGACCCAGAATTGATTTTATTGGTTGTGACACATTGCTTGATACATGCTTGATAGAGAATAATTGTGATATTTCTATTGAAGAGCCAAAAATTGATTTCTTTATTTGTGAAGAGTTCCTGGATATAAATTTTGTAGGAAATAATTGTGAAAAATTTATTGAGGCACCAAGAATTGATTTTATTGGATGTGATGCATTTTTGGGTACATTTTGTACAAAGACTGATATTGTTTCATTTCTTTCTTACTTTGCAGGGTCCAGAAGACTATTGGAGTGGATGCTTCATCTGAATAGACTTAAACCTCCTGGAAGGTGTTTCAAAAAGAATAAAGAGGGAGTAGATTTTACTTTAATTCGAAAAACTCCACTTCTTAAATGGGTCTTGTATCTAAATAACCTTCGGCCACCTGAACAGATTGCTATACAGTCCAAGCGTGGGGGAGCGATGCACCGGGAAGTTGAACAAATAAAAGAAGCTCTTTCGCACATACAGACTCCTCCACTACCACGATGGAGGCTGTTTCTGGATAGACTCCGACCGCCAGAAATAAAGGGAGTTTGATTTTTCTTGCCTTTTCTTTTATTGTATGTTTTCACTTTTAAGTTAAGTCCTTGCTAATAAATGCTTGAGTAGAGTAACATGAATAAAAGTCATTGTAAATACCATGTTTTTGCATGATTAGGAATAAATGTATCCCTCTAGGTTATTCCATAGCATTTTAGAGTCTTTTGGAAAATAAATTAAATTTGGTTGTCAAAACTTAGGGTTTGAGCTAATGGATGAAATCTTGGATGCTTGAGTACTACTTGCTTTAGATTCTTAATTGAGGACTTGGGATGAATTATTTTTACCTAGTGAGAATTAGCCTTACTTTTGTGATACGCATAGGTCATTGTGCTCTAGAACTTGCTTAAGTTCTTTCAAAACCATATTTCAATGATTGGATCACATCTATAGAGGCTAATCCATTTGTTTCCTTTCCACATCAATTTTTAGCAATAATCATGTTCATTCCATTTTTCTTTACTTATCTCTTACTCTTACCTTCACTTTTCTTTGGACTTGTTGTTTGAAATGTTCTAATGCTATTTTGCCCGAGACGGACAAAGATTTAAGTGTGGGGGAGTGACTAAAGTTTTGGATATATTTCATGTCAAAAAGAAAAAAAATTTTGCCAAGTTGAAGCCAAAAGGTGCCAAGTGAGTTGAATTTGAATTCCAAGAATGAACAAGAGAGATGGAAGCCATTGTAGATTTAGCTTCTTTACTACATTTTGAAGATCAAAGTGGCATGCAATGAAAAGAAAAATCTGCAATGCAAGAAAAAGAAAAAGAGATGGCATAGATTAAGCAAAAGTTTGTGCCAAAATGAAGTTAACTTGAGTCGGAATTGCAGCTGTTGTTGGTCGGAATGCTATGGACCAGCAGTTGTTCTTTGCTTAGAAGTCAAGCACATCTTGCTAAATGGTTTGTAAGCTGGACAGATCTGAAAAGAAGTTGGAAAAAAATCTGCACTGCTTGTTTTGCCGAGTGCTGAATTTTAGAGCTAAAATGAGACAAGCTGGACTGTTTTGAATTGAAACTAATGCAAGGTTGCTGCCAAATGCTAGCACCTGAAATGCAGCTGTACAATCTGAAGACAAGCTGAAGTGAAGTGGAATATAAGCTGTAAATGCAGTTGTAACAGAAAAAAATTTCAGTGAATGCTAGAGAGGCAGTTTGTGTCAACTTGGAGGCTGAATTTGATCTTTCATGGCTGTGAATCAAAGAATGAAGAACCGGAATATGTCAACAAGTGATGAGTGCATCCTTAGCTGATCAGAATTGGAAGGAATGTGGCTCTAGGACTGATGAATCAAAATAGAAAAAAAAAAAGAAACATGCAGGAATGAAATTCGAAATGGTTTGGATTGGAATTCTCCACTTCTAAGGGATGTAACTGCCTTGAAAACTCAGAGAATTGCAAGGATGAAGAATCAGAGATGCCATGAATCTGAAGTGGAGCTGGAATCTGAAGAAAAGAAAAAAAACAGTTTGAGAAAAGAAAAGAAAAAGAGAGAAACAAAGTGGACACAAGTGAACTTTGGCACCATGAAATCAAGTGAAGTTTTTCCCATCCGAATCAAAAGCTTTATTCCATTTCGTTTCTGACCTTGCCAGAAGATAAAAGAAGAAGAGAAAAATCAGAAAAGAGAAGAAAGAAACAAAAATGGCACGAAATTGGGAACTTGGCACAAGGAAGTCAAGGAAAGGTTTTTAATCCAAATCAAAGGAATTTATTTAAGTTTCACTCCATCACACTTTTGATTTCGCTAGAGGACTGTAAAGATGGGGCAAAGCACATTGGAAACATTTTTGAGCAACCAAGTCTCCCACTCCATCAATTTTTCTATTTTCTTAATTTTTACTCCATTTCTTACCATTTTCCATGTTTTCATTTGTTTTTATAGTTGTTGATTCCAATCATGAATAATGGTGGAGAGTAGATAATAAGCAAGCCTATGGTAGTGCAAGAATCATATGTGTTTGAGTGAGCTCCACTTCCATCATCAAGTTAGAACTTAAGGAGAGAGCCACCAAAATTTTCCTTGAAAGGCTAGTGATTTAAATTCATCTCAAGGACTCATGATTGATGAAAAGGCTAAGTTGTTGATTTAAGGACAAGATACTAATCCATAGAGCTTAGATTTATGAGAATTGACAACCTGAGGTAATTTCTTTTCCTTTGCTTCTAATTATGCTTAAGAAAATCTAAGGGATACATATTTAATTGTTTCGCGAGACGCTCAAGGTTAAGTGTGGGGGAGTTGATAAGTACCATTTTTGTGATTATTTTAGATGTTAAAATCCATGTTTGACCTATGTTTTTATTGCTTATTTGTGATTTTACNTTGTTGATTATTTTAGATATTAAAATCCATGTTTGACTTATATTTTTATTGCTTAATTGTGAAATTGCCCTAGGTTTTAAAACTTACCTTTATTTTGGATTTAATTGCAAAATTGCATATTTTTGGATTATTTGGCCACTAATTTTTTGATATATTTTTGTAGGCATAAAAGGATCCTGGACCTAGGGCATACCGGGTCAAACTTGAGTCGGAAGTGGAACCGGATCGAATTATCATGTTTTGGATTAATCTGGACCGTCCGATTCAAAAGCGGCTAGATCTGAGCCATCCGGGACCATCTAAAGCAATCCGAGCTAGGGTTAGGGTTGATCAAGCACTATGATCAAGATCTGAAGGTTTCATTCCAATCAGAGATCATCCAACCGTTGGATTAAGCTCGGAGGGCTCTAGATCGTCCATTCAAAGATTAGGTTGATCTGGACCATCCATTGCACATCTGGAGGATCCGAGCTACCACGAGGCAGATCCTGACCCTGATCAATATCCTCAAAGTTTGGCTCAAATCGGAGCAAGATCAGCCGTTGGATTGATGTGAAGAAATCTGGACCGTCCAATGCTTATGTATTTAATCAAATGTTTCCCTGCTTCAGTCTTCGTCGCGTCCTCGCCGCAGTGGTTTTCATCGTTTCTCCTTCGTTTCTTCTTCGTTTGCTTCAGCAATTTCTTCGTTTTGAAGGCGTGACCACCTCGATTCGAGCTCATTCATGAGTGACAGCAAGGATTTGGATTGGGGATTAGCTTAATTTCGGTTTTAGAAGTAGATTTCATTTCTGTCGTTAGTTTCTGAAATTCTGATTAAATTTTTGTAATGTTTCGGTTCCGAATAGTTTTTGCTTCAATTAGAGTTCTAATTCAGTGTTTCTATTAGCTAGATTGTTTGTGTAGCGAACAAGTGTAATTGGATCAGTTTATTGCGTTTCAATTCGTTTCTGAAATTATTTTCCCTGTTGCGTGCCATTCCGATTGCTTGCGTATCATCCCAGCGTGCCAGATTTAATCTCTGCAGGTTATAGCTGTAGTTTCTCAGTTTTGTGCTAAGTGAACATCAGTTTCCTTCGTGTTGGTCTGAACTTAGATTAGAGATTCAAATTTAGCTTGCATTTATTTGTTTCAGCTTGCGTTTACTTGCACTCCTACTGCACCCTTGCATTTAAGTTGTCTTTACTTGTTTGATTTCTGAATTGGTCAGTTCTGTTACTGTAATTTTCAGTTATCCCCTTTACAGCTAGCTCTAGCATTTGATACCACTTGTTTTGTTGGGGAGTTAAGCACTTGAATTGTTCCACATTTCAGCACACTAGATTTGTATCCTTGTTATGCATTTCAGCTTCCATCTCTGCTTAAGGTCATGCTGAATTAATCTAAATTTGGATGCTAAATATCTTCTTTCGAATCTGAGTTTCAAATTCCTAATAGCTTGCCTTTCTAAGCTACATTACCTAGTTCTTGGTCTGGATTGCTAGTTCATTGTTTTGCATGTTTTAATCCTCTCGGCACAGCTGATTTCACCTCTCGCAAGTTGTATCAAAAGTGTCTCAATTTCACTTTGTATCAAGATCAGTCAGCAGGAGGGGGATTCAAGTGGGATGCATTTTTAGTGTGTTGTAGAGTTCGAAATTAGCTTGTTTCGAAGCTAGCTCATTACTGAATTCAATTTCCCTTTTAGCATTACTATCGAGCCTTAATCCTGCAATTTGATCCAAGTTCCGGCATTAATTCCAAACTGAAAATTTTAGACTTGTTTAGAATGGGTTATTTAGCATTGGATTGCAATTAAAATTAGAATTGTTTTCTAGGCTCGGATAGGTTCCTTTGGTTGAGCTAATAACTTGCTATCACTTGTTAAGTTCCATTGTTAATTTTCCTTCATTTTCATTTCATTTTCAATTTCGACAACAACCCAAAACCCAATTACTTATTTGAAACCCAAAAACACAAACGACGCATAAACCAAGCTCAAATCAAATTCTCAACTAGTCCCGAGGAAAAACACGACCTGTGGCCCCTTTACTACATTTTCATATTTTGATTGCAAAAAGGGTTTCCAGCATTCATTCACATCTAAATTTGAGACCCACATTCGTGACACATAGTTTGGGTCTATCAAATTTTTGGCGCCGTTGCCGGGGAAGCAACTAGTTGATTTGTTTGATTTTTGCTTGTGCACTTATTTCATATCATTCTTGATTTACTTTTGTGTTTATTGTTATATCTTTGGATTTGATTTTATCTGTTTATCTGTTTATCTACTTTTACTGCGATTTGTTTTGTTTTTATGACCAGGTCTTTAGGTGCTGAATTAGAAGATTTCGATCCTGAGATTGAGAGGACTTTCAGAGTCAGGAGGAGCCAGGCCATTCTTTCTGAGACTACAGATATCCCTCCTATTCAGACTATCTCCACTCACTCAGGCATTGACATGGCAGACCACCAGAGAACCATGAAGGAGCTTGCAGCACCTGACGCTGCATTTCAGTACTCCAGCATAGCTTATCCAGAGCTGGGGGAAAGTTTTGAGTTAAGATCGGGACTTATCAATTTGTTGCCAAAGTTTCAGGGTTTATCTGGGGAGGATCCAAACAGACACTTGCACGAATTCCATGTGGTGTGCTCTACTATGAAACCTCAGGGCATTTCTGAAGAAGACATCAAGCTGAGAGCTTTTCCCTTCACATTGACAATAGCAGCCAAAGACTGGTTCTATTATCTGCCTACAGGACATGTGTCTAGTTGGATCACTATGAAGAAGGCATTTTTGGAGAAGTATTTCCCAGCTTCCCGCACAGCTATAATCAGAAAAAGTATCTGTGGGATTCAGCAAGTGGTGGGCGAAACACTATATGATTACTGGGAAAGATTTAACAAGCTGTGTTCAAGTTGCCCCCAGCATCAGATTAGTGAGCAGCTTTTGATTCAGTACTTTTATGAGGGACTCTTACAGATGGATAGAACTTTGATTGATGCTGCAGCTGGAGGGGCCTTGGTCAACAAAACACCTCATCAAGCTAGGGAGCTAATTTCTAATATGGCTGAGAATTCCAAACAATTTGGATGTAGAGCTTTGACCACTAGAGGAGTTGGTGAAGTTCAGATAGTTTCTAGTGATCAGAAGGAGATTAAGACTACATTGATGGAGCTCACCTCGGGTGTTAAGCAAATTGAATTAAACATGGCAAGACAAAATTCAACTCCTTCAGTACCTCCACAATCTAATCAAGTGGTGAGTGTGTGTGGCATTTGCTCTAGTCAAGAGCACACTTCAGACTCATGCCCTACCCTCCAACAGGACGAGACAGTAGCAGCATTAGTAAGAGGACAATTTCAAGCAAGAAACAATCCTTATTCCTCTACTTACAACCCTGGGTGGAGGGATCATCCAAATTTGAGGTATGGAAATTCTTTCTACCAACAAGGCCCTCAACCACAGCCCTCACAGCCACCCCAACCAATTTTCCAGCAAGTTCAGCAACAACAACCACAATCACAGCACCAAAATCGAAGTTTTCAGCCCCTAAATCAGCACTTCCAGCAACCATTTCAGCAGCCATTTCAAGGGTTTCAACAAGGTTTTCAAGGGAATATGAATTATCCACAACCCACATTTCAACCTACTTATCAGCCAAGTCAACAGCAATTCCAGACCTCCAATCAGCCCCAACAGCCCCAATTCCAACAATTACAACAAGATGATATCATTGGAGCTATACAAAACCTAGGAAGGCAAATGGGACAATTGGCTAATGATGTGAATCAACTTAAGGCTCAAGGATCAAGCCAACTACCTTCCCAAGCTGTTCCCAACCCAAAGGGAAATGTTAGCGCGATTTATTTGAGGAGTGGGAAGGTTGCATCAACTCAAAATGACCCAAGAGCAGAATTTTCAGAAAACAGGGCAGCATGCTCATTTCCAGCCCAAATCAGTGCCGAAACCACTCCAATTTCAGTGGATACCACCCCTAGCCCGTGCCCGACTCCCTCCTCAAGCAATTCCCCAATTTTGGTGGAAAACGGAGAAGAAATCAGTGGTGAGACGGATTTTACAGCAGCATCAAAAAACAGGGCAGCAGCTCACAATTCAGCCCTTCCATCTTCGATTCAAGAGGAAGAATTTAGGGTGCATTTGCCTTTTCCACAGGGGAGAACTCCTACCAAAAGACACGTGGAGGAGGAGAGAGCAAAAGAGTACAATGAGCTGGTAAAACTTTTTAGTAAAGTTGAAATTAATGTACCCTTGCTGACGATGATTAAACAGGTTCCTAAGTATGCAAAATTTTTGAAAGATCTATGTGTTAACAAGAGGAAGCTTAAGGAAAATGAGTTGGACAGCATTGGGAAGAATGTCTCATCACTTATCCATGCCATTCCCTAGAAATGTGAAGACCCTGGCATGTTTACTGTATCTTGTGAGATAGGAAGCACCACGCTACATGATGCCATGCTTGACTTAGGAGCTTCTATTAATGTCATGCCCAGGACAGTCTTCCAGATGCTTGGCATTGGTCCTCTACAGCCCACGGGAGTTGTGATTCAGCTAGCAGACCGGAGTCAGACCCGCCCGGCAGGGGTTATTGAAGATGTGTTGGTTAAAGTGAAGGAGTTGATTTTCCCTGCGGACTTCTACATTCTAGACATGGAGGGAGAGTATCTTGCACGCAGATCCCCACTCATCCTTGGAAGGCCTTTTCTGAAGACTGCTAAGACTAAAATTGATGTATATGCTGGCACCCTTTCGATGGAGGTGGGAGACACAGTAGTCCAGTTTAGCATTTTCGACACCATGAAGGACCCTAGGGGAGATCACTCTATTCTGAGCATAGACACCGCAAATGAGACTGTTGAGGCACAGATCATTGATGACGATGGTACATTTGACATAGTGGGAGGAGAGTTGATTTCAGAGGAGACTTTACCTGATTTTTCTTATTTTGTATTTTGTGATGATATTGTTCTTGATATCCCTAATCTTTTTAATAAGGTTGTTGCAGGTATTGCTAAGGAGGCATGCACAGGAGATTATTCTATAGGTGTAGGGGATTGCACAGAGCCCCAGGGACCACCTCCATTTCCAGAAAGTGTAGGGACTTGCATGATTGGAGCAAGTACCCAAGGATCACCTATTCTAGTTGATTGCCCACCAGATTTTGAGCCTGAGATGGAGGTATTTCTTATAGACCCGACAGACATTTTTCAGCATGATCAGGTAAGTATTTCTTCTTTTCCTTTAGAAAATCTCAGACCCAGAATTGATTTTATTGGTTGTGACACATTGCTTGATACATGCTTGATAGAGAATAATTGTGATATTTCAATTGAAGAGCCAAAAATTGATTTCTTTATTTGTGAAGAGTTCCTGGATGTAAATTTTGTAGGAAATAATTGTGAAAAATTTATTGAGGCACCAAGAATTGATTTTATTGGATGTGATGCATTTTTGGATACATTTTATACAAAAACTGATATTGTTTCATTTCTTTCTTATCTTGCAGGACCCCAAAAACTTCTGGAGTGGATGCTTCATCTGAATAGACTCAAACCTCCTGGAAGGCGTTCCAAAAAGAATAAAGAGGGAGTAGATTTTACTTTAATTCGAAAAACTCCACCTCTTACATGGGTCTTGTATCTAAATAACCTTCGGCCACCTGAACAGATTGCAGTTAAGTCCAAGTGTGGAGGAGCAATGCACCATGAAGTTGAACAAATAAAAGAAGCTCTTTCGCACATACAGACTCCTCCACTACCAAGATGGAGGTTGTTTCTGGATAGACTCCGACCGCCAGAAATAAAGGGAGTTTGATTTTTCTTGCCTTCTCCTTTATTGCATATTTCACTTTTAAAATGAGTTTTTGCTAATAAATACGTGAGTAGAGTAACACAAATAAAAGTCATTGTAAATACCATGTTTTTGCATGATTAGGAATAAATGTATCCCTTTAGGTTATCTTCATAGCATTTTAGAGCCTTTTGAAAATAAATTAAATTTGGTTGTTAAAACTTAGGGTTTGAGTTCATGGATGAAATCTTGGATGCTTGAGTACTACTTTGCTTTAAATTCTTAATTGAGGACTTGAGATGAGTTATTTTTGCCTAGTGAGGTTTAGCCTTACTTTTGTGATACACATATGTTATTGTACTCTAGAACTTGCTTAGGTTCTTTCAAAATCATATTTCAATGATTGGATCACATCTATAGAGACTAATCCATTTGTTTCCCTTTCCACATCAATTTTTGGCAAAAATCATATTCATTCCATTTTTCTTCACTTATTTCTTACTCTTACCCTCACTTTTCTTTGGACTTGTTGTTTGAAATGTTTCTAATGCTATTTTGCCCGAGACGGACAAAGATTTAAGTGTGGGGGAGTGACTAGAGTTTGGAATTATTTTGGAGCAAGGAAACACTTCATTTGAGTAAAAAAAAAAAATCCATGTGCCAAGTGAGGAGTTTGGTGTCAAGAATGCACAAGAAGAAGTGGATAAGGATGGAACCAATTTATATTGGAAGTGAAATGGAATCAGAATTGAATTCCGAATTGAAGCAAGAGACAAGCAATGGAGAAATCTGAAATCTGTGCCATGCCAAAAAGAAAAAAAAAATGCTGTGATCATTTCGAAATTCCAGCTAAACTTGGCTGAAAAATCTGGATTGCAGCTGTACCTTGCTAGGAAGATCAAGTAACATGTTGCTACAATCTGAATTGAAGCTGCAAAGTCGGAAAAATCCATGAAAAGCTGCTGAAAATTTCTGCATTCGAAAAAAATCAGTGAGGGAAGCTAGTAAAGTAGTTTTGTATCAACTTCCATTTGAATCCATGCTTTTTAAATCAGCAATGCCTTGCTGCCCTCAACCCAAACTTGCAGAATGGTTTTCAATTGAATAAAACTTCTTGGTGAGAAGTTTTCCAGTAAAGGGCAAATGGATGAAAGGAAAAAAAATGGCAGTGATCACCTACTTAGCCATTTTCAAGTAGACAATTTAAATTCTCCACTACCATTTGATGCAAGGACTATTGATGTTAATTGTTGGAGAAATCAGAGACTTGAAAAGCTGCCACCGTGGATGCTGAACTTGAGACAAAAGCAAAAAGAAAAAAAAAGAAAAAAAAACAGTTTGAGAAAAGAAAAGAAAAAGAGAGAAATAAAGTGGCACACAACAAGTGAACTTTGGCACCATGAAATCAAGTGAAATTTTTCTCATCCAAGTCCAAGCTTGCATCAATACATTTCTGACCTTACAAGAAAGAAAGAAAGAAGAAAAAGAAGGATGAGAAAAGAGAAGAAACAAAAAAATGGCACGAAATTGGGAAACTTGGCACATTGAAACCAAGGAAGGGTTTTTCATCCAAATCAAAGGCAATTACTTAAATTTGACTTCACCACACTTTTGATATCATTAGAGGACTGTCAAGATGGGGCAAAGCACATTGGAAACATTTTTGAGCACTCAAGTCTTCCACCTTTCACATTTTTCCATTTTCTTAGTCTTTTACTCCATTTCTTATCATTTTCTTTGTTTTTACTTGTTTTTATAGTTGTTGATCCTAATCATGATTAATGGTGGAGAGTAGATAATAAGCAAGCCTATGGTAGTGCAAGAAGCATATGTGTAAGAGTGAGCTCCATTTCCATCATCAACTTAGAACTTAATGAGAGAGCCACCAAAACTTCCCTTGAAAGGCTAGTGATTTAAATTCATCTCAATGACTCATGATGGATGAAAAGGCTAAGTTGTTGATTTAAGGACAAGATACTAATCCATAGAGCTTAGATTTTTGAGAATTGACAACCTTAGGTAATTTCTTTTCATTTGTTTCTAATTATGTTTAAGAAAATCTAGGGGATACATATTTAGTGTTTTCACGAGACGCTCAAGGTTAAGTGTGGGGGAGTTGATAGATACCATTTTTGTTGATTATTTTAGATGTTAAAATCCATGTTTGACTTATATTTTTATTGCTTAATTGTGAAATTGCCCTAGGTTTTAGAACTTACCTTTATTTTGGATTTAATTGCAAAATTGCATATTTTTGGATTATTTGGCCACTAATTTTCTGATATATTTTTGTAGGCATAAAAGGATCCTGGACCTAGGGCATACCGGGTCAAACTTGAGTCGGAAGTGGAACCGGATCGAATTATCATGTTTTGGATTAATCTGGACCGTCCGATTCAAAAGCGGCTAGATCTGAGCCATCCGGGACCATCTAAAGCAATCCGAGCTAGGGTTAGGGTTGATCAAGTACTATGATCAAGATCTGAAGGTTTCATTCCAATCAGAGATCATCCAACCGTTGGATTAAGCCCGGAGGGCTCTAGATCGTCCATTCACAGATTAGGTTGATCTGGACCATCCGTTGCACATCTGGAGGATCCGAGCTACCACGAGGTAGATCCTGGCCCCTGATCAACTTCTTCAAAGTTTGGCTCAAATCGGAGCAAGATCAGCCGTTGGATTGATGTGAAGAAATCTGGACCGTCCAATGCTTATGTATTTAATCCAATGTTTCCCTGCTTCAGTCTTCGTCGCGTCCTCGCCGCAGTGGTTTTCATCGTTTCTCCTTCGTTTCTTCTTCGTTTGCTTCAGCAATTTCTTCGTTTTGAAGGCGTGACCACCTCGATTCGAGCTCATTCTTGAGTGACAGCAAGGATTTGGATTGGGGATTAGCTTAATTTCGGTTTTAGAAGTAGATTTCATTTATGTCGTTAGTTTCTGAAATTCTGATTAAATTTTTGTAATGTTTCGGTTCCGAATAGTTTTTGCTTCAATTAGAGTTCTAATTCAGTGTTTCTATTAGCTAGATTGTTTGTGTAGCGAACAAGTGTAATTGGATCAGTTTATTGCGTTTCAATTCGTTTCTGAAATTATTTTCCCTGTTGCGTGCCATTCCGATTGCTTGCGTATCATCCCAGCGTGCCAGATTTAATCTCTGCAGGTTATAGCTGTAGTTTCTCAGTTTTGTGCTAAGTGAACATCAGTTTCCTTCGTGTTGGTCTGAACTTAGATTAGAGATTCAAATTTAGCTTGCATATTTGTTTCAGCTTGCGTTTACTTGCACTCCTACTGCACCCTTGCATTTAAGTTGTCTTTACTTGTTTGATTTCTGAATTGGTCAGTTCTGTTACTGTAATTTTCAGTTATCCCCTTTACAGCTAGCTCTAGCATTTGATACCACTTGTTTTGTTGGGGAGTTAAGCACTTGAATTGTTCCACATTTCAGCACACTAGATTTGTATCCTTGTTATGCATTTCAGCTTCCATCTCTGCTTAAGGTCATGCTGAATTAATCTGAATTTGGATGCTAAATATCTTCTTTCGAATCTGAGTTTCAAATTCCTAATAGCTTGCCTTTCTAAGCTACATTACCTAGTTCTTAGTCTGGATTGCTAGTTCATTGTTTTGCAAGTTTTAATCCTCTCGGTACAGCTGATTTCACCTCTCGCAAGTTGTATCAAAAGTGTCTCAATTTCACTTTGTATCAAGATCAGTCAGCAGGAGGGGGATTCAAGTGGGATGCATTTTTAGTGTGTTGTAGAGTTCGAAATTAGCTTGTTTCGAGGCTAGCTCATTACTGAATTCAATTTCCCTTTTAGCATTACTATCGAGCCTTAATCCTGCAATTTGATCCAAGTTCCGGCATTAATTCCAAACTGAAAATTTCAGACTTGTTTAGAATGGGTTATTTAGCATTGGATTGCAATTAAAATTAGAATTGTTTTCTAGGCTCGGATAGGTTCCTTTGGTTGAGCTAATAACTTGCTATCACTTGTTAAGTTCCATTGTTAATTTTCCTTCATTTTCATTTCATTTTCAATTTCGACAACAACCCAAAACCCAATTACTTATTTGAAACCCAAAAACACAAACGACGCATAAACCAAGCTCAAATCAAATTCTCAACTAGTCCCGAGGAAAAACACGACCTGTGGCCCCTTTACTACGTTTTCATATTTTGATTGCAAAAAGGGTTTCCAGCATTCATTCACATCTAAATTTGAGACCCACATTCGTGACACATAGTTTGGGTCTATCAGGGAGCCGTCCAATTTAAAGTTAGTTGTTGTAATTTAATTTCCCAATTTTAAATGAAATTGTCATGTTTAATTTGGTTACGCTTCCGAAGTGGACCAAATTGGATTTACGACAAATTACTTTTCTTTGAGTATCTGAGCCTCGGGGAGCCACCCTTAGAAAACGATTTGTTGTAATTAATTAAATCCATGAATAAAATATGATTTAAGAGGTGATGCTCTTACATATTGTTGTCTCCAAAATTAATTAGGAAAATTGTTTCCTATAGAGTTTCTTAAATGAGATTTTCATGAAAATAATATGTGGTTGAATTAAGAGAATCTATCTCTTAATTTAATAAGATTTGATTTAGAGAAATCAAAGTCTTAAACATATTATTTCCGAAATTGATAATGACAATTTAGGAAATTATTTCCCAAAAGAATTCCTTTAATAAAGTATGAAATTAGAATTAGGAAATCCGGTTCCTAATTCAATTCATGGGACTTGATAAATTAAGTCACATACATACTTTATTAAGGAAATCGTTAGTCATGACATAATTATATGTCATGAATGTGCTTAGAAAAGAAAGGATGAGACCCAAAACCCCTTACAAAATATTAAGGCCAACACCTTCCATTAATATGGTTAGAATCGGAGTTTTGTTTCTTGTTTGGGTTGATGGACACATCCATGCCCAGCTTGAACCTCAACATGTTCAAACCATGGAATTAGTTTATGATTAATACTGTAGTGACCCGCCTTCTTACTGTCTTTAGACGGATCGTTACTTTTCTCTACTTCTCAACTTTTACACATGACTAAAGAAAATTGCGGAAATCTTGTTTTTTTTTTAAATTCTGCTAACAATTATATTCTAACTTAAGCAATCATGTATAATAATACCATGCCATACTTTCTTCTCAAATCCCATAGCTAATACCTGTTGAAAACATCCTTACCCTTCTTAAACTGCCTGTACCAGTCGACTGGTGACGTGGCAGTCGACTGGTACGGCTGTAATCTGTTTTACAGGTTTCGACCCTTGCTTTCCAAGTCCACCATTCCTTCAATTTCGAGCCATATCAAACTACGACATCATTTCTATACTCTATATCAGTTTCCTAAACAATTTAGCCAATCAAACGAAACCATAAACTTGAATTTAGGACTTTTATGGAAGAAAATAAACTAAACAAGTTTATATAAACTTTAACAATGGAGTTTGTACCAATCTTGACTTCTATGAATTTATAACACCAAATACATGTTCTACGACCTTGCTAAAGCATTATGAAATGTGATTGCAACTTTTCTAAACATTTTTAAGCAATAAAAACTCGATTCAAAAGGAAAATTGATACTATCTTGGCACAAACACCTTTTTCTCTAACAAAGTATCAATATTTCTAACTACTCATATTTCTACTCATCCAATGCAATCATAAAATATATAGACTAAAAGAAATGACATGGAATCTTTACTCTAAGGAATTGAGCATATAAAACTATCCATAACTTAAATATTCGCTAAACTCCATAAAGCAAGAACATGAAATTCAAATGAACTATAACATTATGAATTAATAACTAAATTGTCTTGCGCCAAAGATCTCTCCATAATCAGCCACCACACACACTCTACTCAGCACCGCCTCGTCGTCTTCCTTCAGAATTGCTTGCCTTTACCTTTATCTGCAATAAGAGGAAATGCATCTATAAGCGAAAAGCTTAGTAAGTACTATCTAGCTCACAAAAACTCGAAATGTGCAAACATGCTTCTAGATCAAACTGAACATCATATGAGATACTAATATGCTGGAAAGAAAACTAAGAACATGTATAGCTCAAAACATGCATACTCAAGCAATAATAAATCTCAATTTACTTTTCTTGGCTCAACTTGAAACTTTAGCTATTCTTTAACTTTTAGAAAACTCTTTAAATTTTCGAAAACTTTGCTAAAGCATATACTTGAAAATACTAATCACTTGGATCCACTGAAGACGTAAGTACCATCTGATATGCGCGTTCCCTAAAAGGTTGGGGTAGCGAGCCACCAATCCTAATAGAGCAGACCTTGGTCTACCAGGGCCAAGACCTTGGAATTGGACACCTGGATTTCTTTAACGACGCCCTTGGACGCCGGGTACTGGCCTTATAAAATAAAATAACTTTTCTTACTTTTCTTTCTTATCTGTAAATGCCTTGGCATTTTCTGGAGCACCTTGCTTGCTAAAATCCCTAAGTCTTGACTTTTGGGGATTTCTTAAGGCATTGGCCTTTTCTTTTCTTATCTTTATCTTTTCTTTTCTTTTCTCATAGCTTTTCTTGGACCCTAAACTCACATAGGGTATTAATCAACATATATAAGCATATAATGAACTAATATCACATGCAAAAACTCAACAAAAAGGAAATATCTCTTCTAAAAACTTTTTAAAGGAAATTCTCGCGGAAAAACCGCCTCTTACTGCAGGTGAGCAGTACTTACGTTGATATCTTGGACTTACAACCAAGATTAATGTCTAGAGCTCGGGAGAAACTTGAGATCTCAGAGAATTCTTCACGTCTACGCGTTCCTCTCGTCGCGGGGATCCCGAATATAGGATTATCTCTTGGAGAAGAGTCTTGGCCGGCCCTCCTTGGCCTTGATGGTGGTCGGCGTCGCCCAAGAGGAGAGGTGGTCGGCGTGAGGGTTTGGAGAGGAGAGAAATAAAATTTCTCTCTTTAACTATCTATTTATACTTAAGGCAGATTAAACTAACAAATTCTTAAATAACCTTCTCTCCGTCCCTTGTTGTGCTTGATACCCCCAGCCCAGCCGGTCGCGCGCGTTTCTGGTTTCGGGAAGGTCGCGGGTTCGATCCATCGGCTCCACTTAATGGTTTTTCCAATTTCTCCTTTTTCCTTTTTCTTTTTCTTTTTCCAAAAATACCAAACGGACTCGGAAAATTCCATAAAAATACTCTAAAAATTCCTAAAAATATCTAGAATATTTCTAAACCATTTCTAAATAATTCTAAGGACTTTAAGAATTAAAAATGGGAATTTTGGGACGTTACAATCCCCCATACCTTATAAAAAGTTCGTCCTCGAACTTAGAATAATTCTGGATATCTTTCTCTCATGCTGTCCTCACGTTCCCAAGTAGCCTCTTCATGCTTTTGATTCTGCCAGATGACCTTCACTAGTGGCACTTCTTTGTTTCATAATCTTTTAACTGCTTTGTCCACTATTTGTGTCGGTCTGCTCTCATAGCTAAGATCTTCTTGAATCTGTACTGACTGAGGCTGAATCACTTGGCTAGGGTCGTGAATGCACTTCTTTAGCATGGAGACATGAAATGTACTGTGGATAGCTGACATCTCCTCTGGTAAGTCCAGCTCATAGGCTACCTTCCCGACTCTCTTTATAATCTCATAGGGTCCTATGTAACGAGGACTTAGCTTGCCCTTCTTGCCAAATCTCACCACTCCCTTCATAGGAGCGACCTTGAGAAATACTGAATCTCCAACTTGGAATTCAAGTGGCCTACGGCGTGTGTCAGCATAACTTTTCTGTCTACTCTGGGCAGTCTCAATCCTCTGGCGGATCGTCTGGATAGCCTGAGCGGTCTCATCTATAAGCTCAGTCTGGCTGCCTAATCCTGACTCCATCTCTTTCTTCTCACCCGCTTCTTGCCAACATATGGGTGATCTACATTTCCTGCCATATAATGCCTCATAAGGTGTCATTTTGATAGTGGCCTGATAGCTATTGTTGTAGGCAAACTCAGCTAAGCATATAAATTTGCACCAACTGCCTTTAAAGTCCAATGCACAAGCCCTGAGCATATCTTCTAAAATCTGATTTACTCTCTCTGTTTGTCCATCTGTCTGGGGATGGAAAGCTGTGCTGAACTGAAGTCTGGTGCCTAGGGCGTCCTGAACACACTTCCAAAAATGGGAGGTGAATCGCCCATCTCTGTCAGACACGATCGACCTCGGAACTCCGTGAAGCCTGATTACTTCTTTCACGTACAGCTGTGCTAATTGCTCTACCGAATGCGACAACTTGATGGCTAGGAAGTGGGCAGACTTGGTCAATCTATCCACTATCACCCAAATTGCATCGTGTCCATGGGTGGTTCTTGGAAGACCTGTGATAAAGTCCATGGATATTTCTTCCCATTTCCACTCTGGAATGGGAAGTGGCTGTAGAACTCCTCCTGGTCTCTGGTGCTCTGCTTTGACTCTCTGGCAGGTCAAGCAGGTACTGATATATCTGGCCACGTCTCGCTTGAGTCCAGACCACCAGAATCCTTTCTTTAAATCTTGATACATCTTAGTAGAACCAGGATGCATAGAGTACGGGGTACTGTGGGCTTCTTCTAAAATATTCTTCCTTAATTCCTCATCATTGGGGACGCAAAGGCGGTCTCCAAAATAGAGGATGCCACTATCTGATACTCGAAACTCTGAATTTTCTACCTCTTGGATCCCCTGCTTGATCTTCTGGATTTCTGAGTCTTGACTTTGCTTTCTTTGTATATCCACAAGCAAGGTTGACTCTAGAGTCAATGCAGAAAATTGCCCAATTATTACTTCGACTCCAAAATCTTTTATTTCTTTCTGAAGTGGCAGAGACAGTGATGAAAGGGACATCAGTGCTGCACAGGATTTTCTGCTCAGTGCATCTGCCACTTTATTAGCTTTACCTGGGTGGTAGAGGATTTCACAGTCATAATCTTTGACCAACTCTAGCCACCTGCGCTGCCTCATATTCAGGTCCTTCTGAGTGAAGAAGTACTTCAAACTCTGATGGTCTGTGAAGATCCTGCACTGCACTCCATACAGGTAGTGTCTCCAAAGCTTCAGTGCAAAAACCATAGCTGCTAGCTCAAGGTCGTGGGTAGGGTAATTCTTCTCATAGTCCTTGAGCTGTCTGGAGGCATATGCTATTACTTTATCATCTTGCATGAGGACAGCTCCAAGGCCCATCTTGGATGCATCACTGTAGATGTCAAAGGCCTTGTCACTCTCTGGAACAGTCAGGATGGGAGCACTGGTCAGTCTCTTCTTCAGCTCTAGAAAACTGTGCTCGCATTTATCTGACCATTCAAACTTCTTGTTCTTTCTGGTCAAGGCTGTGAGTGGAGAGGCTATCCTGGAAAAGTCCTCCACAAATTTTCTGTAATATCCTGCCAGGCCTAAGAAGCTTCTGATCTCACTGGCATTCTTGGGCCTACACCAGTTGCTGACTGCTTCTATCTTGGCTGGATCAACTTGAATGCCTTCTTTGGATACAATGTGACCTAGGAAAGTCACCTGATCTAGCCAAAACTCACACTTTGAGAATTTTGCATAAAGCTTCTCCTGCTGAAGGATCTGCAGCACTATCCTCAAGTGTGTAGCATGGTCCTCTGGAGTCTGTGAATATATGAGAATATCATCAATAAATACAATGACGAATTTATCGAGATACTCCCTGAAGATGTGGTTCATCAGCTCCATGAAGACTGCTGGAGCATTGGTTACTCCAAAAGGCATTACTACAAATTCGTAGTGGCCGTATCTTGTCCTGAAGGCCGTCCTGGGAATGTCACTTTCTTTAACCTTCAGCTGATGATACCCAGAACGCAGATCTATCTTCGAGAACACTGTAGTCCCTTTGAGTTGATCAAATAAATCATCTATTCTAGGGAGGGGGTACTTGTTCTTGATGGTCACCTTGTTCAGAGCCCTGTAGTCTATGCACAGACGCATAGACCCATCCTTCTTCTTGACGAAATGTACAGGAGCTCCCCAGGGTGAATGACTCGGGCGAATGAAGCCCTTGTCTAGTAGCTCCTGGAGTTGCTCTTGTAATTCCTTCAACTCTGCTGGAGACATACGATATGGGGTCTTCGAGACCGGACCGGTACCGGGCACTAGCTCGATCTCGAATTCCACTTCTCTGTTGGGAGGTAGTCCAGGTAAGTCTTCTGGAAACACTTCTGGATATT
>JAGFNQ010000397.1:564808-579232 GCA_024364735.1 Boesenbergia rotunda
TTCAGCGTTTCAATAGTTTAAGCCTTAGTTCTTTCCTTGCGTACCAGTTTTGAAATCAATTGAGCTTGAGCTTGCATTCTGAATTTACATTGTAGCTTGACTTATTTACAAAGCATTCGGATTCACATTTCTGCAAGTAAGTTTTCAATTTCTGCAATCCCAGCTTGGTTTTGATTCACTCAGTTATGAAATATTGCATCTTATTACTGCATTTGCATGTGCCACTTCAGTTTCTGAATTTGAAATACTGCATTTCTCTGAATTTCGATTTTTGAGTTTTTCTGCAATTCAAATCTGGATTCTTCTCTTTCAGCATTAAGGGCTCAATTTTCATTGTATCAAGTTGTTTCAATTTCTTTTTACTATGCATCAACAATCAGTTTTGGTATCAAGAAATGCTACTTCGAATGTAAAGAGTTGCTTGAAGTTAGTTTGTGTCACAACCAATAGATTATGAATTTCAGATTCCTATTCTAGGACATCTAGTAGTTCTGTTTTTATGCTTGCAACTGGTGGCAAGAAGGAGTTTTGGCATTACCTTTGCAATAGCTGTTCATATCATTGTTGGGCATCTAGTTTGAAATTCCTTGCTTGGTTAATTAAGCTAAATCACATTTATTCCCATTGCATTGTCATTTTTAATCAGAACCAATTCCAATTCTCGCTTGAAACCCAAAATGAGTAACGACACCTAAATACAAGCGCGAATCAAACAACGTCAACTAGCCCCGAGAAAAAATACGACCTGTGGCCCCTTTACTACATTTTTAGATTTTGATTGTAAAAAGGGTTTCCAGCACTCATTCACATTTAAATTTGAGGCCTACTTTCGTGACACATAGTTTGGGCCCGTCAGGCATCAGATGCCTTCTTCTTCAAGGACTCAAGATAAACCTTGCAGTTTCTTCGCCAGTGACCCTCCTTGCCACAGTGATGGCAAGTGCCTTTTGGGGTCTTTTCAGTCTTTTTGGCCTTTTTCTTCCTTCCCTTATTTTGTTCTTTGGGCTTCCTCTTAGAACCTTTCTTTGAGGAACCAACTAACAGTATCGTCTTCTGATCCTGCTTTATAGAAGGCTCTACAGTCTTCAGCAGGTTGAGCAACTCAGGAAATTGGTCTGGAGTTGCATCTTCAGGAGGACGGTTGGGAAGTTGTTCTTCAAGGACATAAGCAAGCTTTTTTGCCTTGAGGACTATCCTCAGGTTTCTAAGCCAGTCCATGAAGTTTGGCCCAGTCAGCTTATTGGTGTCCAAAATGGAACGCAAATTCAGAGAAGACATGATCGAGTGATTATCCTAGAAATACAAATTGAGCTTATGTGAGAAGAAT
Source organism: Boesenbergia rotunda (assembly GCA_024364735.1). NCBI lineage: Eukaryota > Viridiplantae > Streptophyta > Magnoliopsida > Zingiberales > Zingiberaceae > Boesenbergia > Boesenbergia rotunda. The sequence goes on from JAGFNQ010000397.1 coordinate 566,136, forward strand.
GATAAAGAATGCATCAACATACATTAATTAAATCCTATTTATTTTTCGAATTGAATAACCCTTTTTATCAATTCGGGAGATCGTAGGAACATCTCCAAATAGGTTGATATCCAACCATAGATAAGAACAACCATGGCTGTGGCCATCAAGTTATTCTTAGCTATGAAGGTAGGTAATTATACCGATTACATATCACATATATGTAACTATCACTTTATGCTATCAACTAATTGAATGTTTGCATAAATCATTGGGTTGTTAACTCATTAACAAGTATGCAACAATATACATAGCACCCAACTGCACCTCTCTTTACATCGACCTTGGCTGTGGCACAACAAATCGATGCTCCAAGCTTAAGGCTGACCCATTAATCAAGAAATAGTTTTAATATGGTTGGAGCTCATTCAACCATTTAGTCAGGCTTGGATGTGTCAACAACCAAAACTAAGGATTGACCTCTGACTCAACTATATTAATCATAAACTAATTCCATGGTTTGAACATGTTGAGGTTCAAGCCGGGCATGGATGTGTCCATCAACCCAAACGAGAAACAAAACTCCGGTTCTAACCATATTAATGGAAGGTGTTGGCCTTAATATTTTGTAAGGGGTTTTGGGTCTCATCCTTTCTTTTCTAAGCACATTCATGACATATAATTATGTCATGTACTATCGATTTCCTTAATAAAGTATGTATGTGACTTAATTTATCAAGTCTCATTAATTGAATTAGGAACCAGATTTTCTAATTCTAATTTCATACTTTATTCAAGGAATTGTTTTGGGAAACAATTCCCTAAATTGTCATAATCAATTTTGGAAATAATATGTTTAAGACTTTGATTTCTCTTAATCAAATCTTATTAAATTAAGAGACAGATTGCCTTAATTCAACCACATATTATTTTCATAAAAATCTTATTTAAGAAAACTCTATAGGAAACCATTTTCCTAATTAATTTTGGAGACAACAATATGTAAGAGCATCACCTCTTAAATCAAATAAGAAAATTATCGTGTGAGAATCACCTCAAAATTTCCAAGATTTGATTACATATTTTATTTATGGATTTATTAATTTCAACAATTTATTTTCTTTGGGTGGCTCCCCGAGGCTCAGATACCAAAAAAAAAGAAATTTGTTGTAAATCTAATTTGGTCCGCTCCCCGAGGCGTAACCAAATTAAACATGACAATTTTATTCAAAATTAGGAAATTAAATTACAACAACTAACTTTAAATTGGACGGCTCCCCGAGGCTCAATCCAAAATAAAAAATTTTGTTGATAATTTAAAACCAATTCGAATTTAATTGTCAATTAATGATGCATAAATTTGTCTAGACTTTCTTTGAAAGAAAGTGCCCAAAATTGCGAGATTTCATAATAGGTTTTCAGAATAATTGTAAGTTTCTGGTACAAAGAAAACTTATATATTTTCAAAATTGGAAAATTTCCAAAAATGGAAAGTTTTCATAATTATCATAAAATTTCAGAAACTAGGATATTTCAAAAGTTTGTGAAATTTCATGAGGATTTCCAAACTTTGAAATTCCTAAATCTAAAATTTATCATAATTGGAAAGTTTCCATTATTGGAAAATTTTCCAAAATTGAGATCATGACAAAGTTTTTCACAAAACAATTATATGATTATGTCGAACACTAACCGGCTCTGATACCACTGTTGGGATCGGGTGCATGTTGTCATGGATACGGGTTCGTAATTTTAAAATTTAATTATGTGCAGCGGAAGGTTTAGCATAAATAATTTCTCAAATTATTTTTACCACGTATCTAGCATGCAACCTTATGTTGTGGAGACATGATCATACATTTAAAATTTTGCAGAAAGTAAACTAATTTACTTAATACCTCGCGTAACTCGTAGAAAGGACGAGATCCAACCGTAGCGTCCCTTGGAAGCTCCGCCTCTATTCGCGTCCACGCCGAGTTTTTTTCGGGATGACTTCGCAAAGCCACGAGTTCGTGCCGACAAGAACTACTAGATTCTCCAAAGGCACGATAAGAATACCAAGAGAGAGATGGAAAACTAACCACCAAACGAAGAACGGAATCAAGATTCCGGGGGAAGGAAGGAGTTGCGCCTGCTTCTTCTTCTTCTTCGCAGCTTCTTGGTGGAGGAAGCTCACGGCAACCAAAGGAGGGTCTCTAGGGCCGGCGCCACTAGAGGAGGAGAGGGAGGAAGGAGAGGAAGAGGCTAGGCAAGAATCCTTGATCTCTTGGATTAATCTCCAAGCCTTGCCTTGGTACCTTTATATAGTAGCCTCTTAATCGCCAAGTCTCCTCTTAACGGAATAAATTTTTCATAAGAAATTTATCTTATAAATTTTTCTATGAATTATTCCGTTATGCCAAATATTTATTATAACTTAATTTATAATAAAAACAACCATGTCTCCCCTTTTATTATGGAAAGAAATTTCTTTATATAAATTTCTTTATCATGGTAAATCAATCCATTATTGATTTTATAAAATAAAATAAACCAATCCAAGGTTATTTTAATTTCCATGAAAAATAAATTCTTATATAAATTCTTTATATAAATTTCTTTAAAAATTTCTTTATCCATAATTTTATAAGACAAACCACGCGAGGTTTATTTATAATTGAACCAAACAATTTGGTTCTTCCCTCTTATTGTGGCCGGCCAAACAAAGAGGGTGGACCCTCTTTGGCCGGCCAAACCCAAGCCGCGATCTCACGAATTAAACTCATTTAATTCGTTCAATAAGTCTTCAAAAGACTTAGCCATTTTATGCTTCCGATGCGTCTCTGAAAAATTCAGATTCGACTTATCTCTCTTGATCGGAAAATCCAATTTTCAACTCGTTTTAAATCCCTCAGATTACTCGTAGTGCGTGTGACTAAATAGGCTTTCGATTTATGTTGGCCGTCTATAATTAACCAATTATAGAACGATCATGAGTGGCACCTAGTAGTACATCATGATCCCCAATTAATCGAAAGATCAACGGTTGACCTCAGAAATAATTCTGAACCCTTCAGCAGCTCTAATGAATCGTGCCTCATTCCCTTCACCATCTTATACCCACTTGGTTCAGGACACGGTCTATGTGTGTCAGTCCCCACTAGGCTGACTACGTCACACCTAGCCCAAATAATGTCTTTCTCGTCCAACGGATTCTAATTACTCTCATGTTTCTGAGAGATTCATACTCGGAACATGTGATGCTCTGGCCAGAGGCTTCGAGTAACAATCCGATGATAGGCCTTGGGTATACATCTCCTCTCAAGGAGTGGTGAATCCTTTGTAGGCTGTTCAAACATCTTCGGGCACTTCGGCTTATACCCAATCATCCTGGGTCCACACCTCCTTGGAGATGCTTGCTTAAGATGTCAAAGTATAAGTTTTCATGACCAAGATGACTTGAACACCGCAAGTCAAAGGAACATCGCACTTAAGCTGCAGTAAGAACTTCATTGACATATCTATATGTAGATTACCATATGAAGTCTTACAGCTAGTCACTCCAATGAACTAGTTCCCTTAACTAGCATTCATGTTTATCTCCGGACATCCCAATGTCACCAGCCAGTGAGAATCAGCTGATTAGAGAATAACCCATGCTAGTCTCAACAGAATTGATAGTGTCCGTATCTGTCAATTCATTGACTAGGGACAATTTCAATACTTCACAATTGCACATGTAGAGATAATCACTAGTTGTGAATTCATCACAAATTCTCTCATGCTGTGAATTGTATTGCGAACATTCAGTAAATGAGTTTAAGATCTCAATCAAATACATGAACATGTATACTCAAATAGTGAATATTCATTTATTAAAGTAAATGATTACAATCATAAGGCGATTGTCTTAGGACACTTCTCTCATATTACTAACAAACTCCCACTTGGCCTAATGCCAATCGCTATGGTATCCAATACCACAGGCTCTAACATGACCCTCAAACTTGCTTTGAGGCAAGACCTTAGTTAAAGGATTCGCTAAATTCCTTTCAGTGGGAATTTTCTCAATTTGTATATCATTCCTACTTATAATCTCTCTGATCAGATGATAGCGGCGAAGCACGTGTTTGGATCGCTAATGAGACCTTGGTTCCTTTGCTTGTGCAATAGCTCCATTGTTGTCGCAGTAAACCGGTATTGCTTCCTCAATGGTTGGAACCACTCCAAGTTCTGAGACAAACTTCTTGATCCAGACAGCTTCCTTTGCTGCTTCCGAAGCCGGAATATATTCCGCTTCCGTGGTAGAGTCCGCTACAATGTCTTGCTTGGAACTCTTCCAACTTATTGCGCCTCCATTCAAAGTAAATACGTATCTAGACTGAGATTTGGAGTCATCCTTATCTGTCTGGAAACTGGCATCTGTATACCCACGTATTACCATATCTCCTTCTCCATATATTAGGAACACATCCTTAGTTCTTCTTAAGTACTTAAGGATTGTCTTGACAGCCACCCAATGATCCATTCCTGGATCAGACTGGTATCTGCTTGTGACGCTCAGAGCATACAATACATCGGGCCTAGTACATAACATAGCATACATGATAGATCCTATCGCGGATGCATAAGGAATCTTATTCATGCAAATCCTCTCGTCTTCTGTGCGCGGACACATAGACTTTGAAAGGTTGATCCCATGCCTGATGGGAAGGTAACCTTTCTTGGATTCCGACATGCAAAACCTTTTTAGCACTCGGTCTATATGTGTAGACTGCGAAAGACCAAGTAACCGTTTTGATCTATCTCTATAGATTTTAATCCCAAGGATATAGGTTGCTTCTCTCAGGTCTTTCATGGAGAAAGTTTTGGACAACCAAATTTTAACTGATTGTAAGACTGATATATCGTTTCCTATAAGTAATATGTCATCGACATATAGTAATAGGAATACGACTGCACTCCCACTAACCTTCTTGTACACACAAGGTTCGTCAGGATTTTGTGAGAAATCAAACTCTTTGATTGTCTCATCAAAACGGATATTCCAGCTCCTAGATGCTTGCTTCAGTCCATATATGGATCGTCGAAGCTTGCATATTTTGGTTTTATCAACCGATGTGAAACCTTCAGGTTGTATCATGTATACATCCTCAAGCAGGTTTCCATTAAGGAATGCTGTTTTCACATCCATTTGCCATATCTCATAATCATAATGAGCTGCTATGGCCAGGAGCATCCGAATGGATTTAAGCATAGCTACTGGCCAATAGGTTTCGTCATAATCAATTCCTTGTTTCTGACGATATCCTTTTGCCACTAATCTAGCCTTAAAGGTAACAACATTACCTTCCATGTCGGTTTTCTTCTTGAAAACCCACTTGCACCCTATTGGCTTAATCCCTTCAGGTGGGTTAACCAAGTCCCATACTTGATTTTCGTACATGGAATCCATTTCCGACTTCATGGCTTCAAGTCATTTGTCCCTTTCTAAACTTTTCAGAACATCTTCATAACTGATAGGTTCGTCATCGCTTATGAGTAACACGTCGTTCAATTCACTTATGAGAAATCCGTATATCTCTGGAATATTGCGTGTCATATCAGACCTACGAAGAGGTGGTGTTGTTTTAGGTTCAACTGATAGCTCATCATTATGAGTTATCGGTTGTGGGTCTAGACTAGGTGTCTCTGTAATGTCTATTGGAGTTTCTTGAACTTCATCAAGTTCAATGCCACTCCCACTGTTTTCTTGTAAAAGAAATTCTTTTTCCAGAAATACAGCATGCCTTGAAACAAACACCTTTTGTTCCAAGGGATGATAGAATTGGTAACCCTTTGTTTCCTTAGGGTATCCAATAAATAGACATTTATCAGACTTAGCATCCAATTTGTCTGATACAGTCCGCTTCACATAAGCAGGACAACCCCATATCTTAAGGTGAGTTAAGTGAAGTTTCTTACTATTCCACGTCTCATATGGAGTAGTAGAGTCTACCTTGGTCGGGACTCTGTTTAGCAAGTAAACAGCTGTCTTAAGTACATAGCCCCAAAAGGATTTTGGAAGAGTTGCATGATTCATCATGGATCTAACCATGTCCATCAAGGTTCGGTTACGCCTCTCAGATACTCCATTATGCTGTGGTGTATATGGCGGAGTCCATTGAGACAATATCCCATTGTCCCTAAGATAATCTTGAAAATCTTGACTCAAGTATTCACCACCCCGATCGGATCGAAATATCTTAATACTTTTGCCAAGCTGTTTCTCTACTTCATTTCTGAACTCTTTGAATTTCTCAAAAGCTTCAGATTTGTGTTTCATCAAGAACACATACCCGAATCGTGAGTGATCATCGATAAAGGTAATGAAGTAGCTATAGCCTCCTTGTGCAAGAGTTGACATTGGTCCACATACATCAGTATGTATTAGACCAAGCAATTCTCCCACTGGATTACCTTTTCCGGAAAAGGGTAATTTGGTCATCTTGCCTTTTAAGCATGATTCGCATGTATCAAATGAACCGGGTTCAAATGATTCCAGAATTCCACATCGGTGTAATTTAGTCATGTGTTTCTTACTTACATGGCCAAGACGACAATGCCATGTGTAGGAGTTTATTCGATTATCTATTCGAGCACGTTTGTTGCTGACTTCGATATTGAAAACGTCACCGGATAAATCTAACGTGTAGATACCATTGCACAAAGTTCCGGTCCCATAAAGAACACCATTTAAAGTTATGTAACAACAATTGTTACTAAAAGTTAAATGATAACTCTTTTCATTCAAGCATGAAATAGATACAATGTTCTTTATTAACGAAGAAACAAAATAACAATTATCCAACTCTAATACAAGTCCAGTAGGGAGCTTTAGCAAATATGTTCCGATGGCAACAGGAGCAATCTTTGCTCCATTTCCAACTCGCAAATTCGCTTCTCCCTTGACGAGTCTTCTTCTATTCCTTAGCCCCTGTATGTCATTACATATATGTGAGCTGCACCCAGTATCAAGTACCCAGGTGGTTGAGGAAATAGAGTGACATTCAATAACGAAGATACCTGAAGAGGATGGGGCATTGATAAGTACCATTTTTTTGATTATTTTAGATGTTAAAATCCATGTTTGACCTATGTTTTTATTGCTTATTTGTGATTTTACCCTAGGTTTTAGGATTTCCTCTCATTTTGGACTTAATTGCAAAATTACTCAATTTTTGGATTATTTGGCCACTAATTTTCTGATATATTTTTGTAGGCAAGAAAGGATCCTGGACCTAGGGCATACTGGGTCAAACTTGAGTCGGAAGTGGAACCGGATCGAATTATCATGTTTTGGATTAATCCGGGCCGTCCGATTCGAGAGCGGCTAGATCTGAGCCATCCGGGACGATCTGAAGCAATCCGAGCTAGGGTTAGGGTTGATCAAGCTCTATGATCAAGATCTGAAGGTTTCATTCCAATCAGAGCTCAATCAACCGTTGGATCAAGCAAGGAGGGCTCTAGAGCGTCCATTCACAGATAGAGTTGATCTGGACCATCCGTTGCACATCTGGAGGATCCGAGCTACCACAAGGCCGATCCTGACCCCAGATCATCGTCATTAAAGTTTGGCTCAAATCAGAGAAAGATCAGCCGTTGGATTTCATCCGATCAATCACAGCCGTCCAATGCTTATGTATTTAATCAAAAATCTGCCCAGCTTCAGCCTTCGTCGCGTCCTCGCCGCAGCTCGTTTGCCTTGGTTTCTTCCTCGTTTTGCTTCGTTTCTTCAGCAATTTCTTCGTTTTGAAGGCGTGACCACCTCGATTCGATCTCATCCTTGAGTGACAGCAAGGAATCGGATGGAGGCTTAGCTTAATTTCGTTTATTAGCAGTAGATTTGAACTATGTCATTTCGTTTCTGAAATTCTGATTAAATTTCTGTAATGTTTCGATTCCGAATAGTTTTTGCTTCAATTAGAGTTTTAATTCAGTGTTTTTATTGTGTAGAATTGTTTTGTGTTGGACAAAGTGCAATTAGATCATGTTTTAACTGTAATTCTCATTTCTGAATTCTGTCCATTACTGCATTTTTTTTGTTTCGACTGCTGTAATTTAGTTTTTCTGATTGATTTTTGCTTAAGTATGTTTCATTCAGCAAGTAGTTAGTTAGTGAGTGTGCTTAGTGTCAATAGTCTTAATTTCAGCTTACCTTGTGAGTTAGCTTCTTGCGTATCAACTTGGTGCTTGCGTGCCAACTGCAATTTCAGCGTTTCAATAGTTTAAGCCTTAGTTCTTTCCTTGCGTACCAGTTTTGAATCAATTGAGCTTGAGCTTGCATTCTGAATTTACATTGTAGCTTGACTTATTTACAAAGCATTCGGATTCACATTTCTGCAAGTAAGTTTTCAATTTCTGCAATCCCAGCTGGTTTTGATTCACTCAGTTATGAAAATATTGCATCTTATTACTGCATTTGCATGTGCCACTTCAGTTTCTGAATTTGAAATACTGCACTTTCTCTGAATTTTCGATTTTTGAGTTTTTCTGCAATTCAAATCTGGATTCTTTCTCTTTCAGCATTAAGGCTCAATTTTCATTGTATCAAGTTGTTTCAATTTCTTTACTATGCATCACAAATCAGTTTTGGTATCAAGAAATGCTACTTCGAATGTAAAGAGGTTGCTTGAAGTTAGTTTGTGTCACAACCAATAGATTATGAATTTCAGATTCCTATTCTGGCATAGGAGTTCTGTTTTTAGTTGCTTGCAACTGGTGGCAAGAGGAGTTTTGGCATTACCTTTGCAATAGCTGTTCATATCATTGTTGGGCATCTAGTTTGAAATTCCTTGCTTGGTTAATTAAGCTAAATCACATTTATTCCCATTGCATTGTCATTTTTAATCAGAACCAATTCCAATTCTCGCTTGAAACCCAAAATGAGTAACGACACCTAAATACAAGCGCGAATCAAACAACGTCAACTAGCCCCGAGAAAAAATACGACCTGTGGCCCCTTTACTACATTTTTAGATTTTGATTGTAAAAAGGGTTTCCAGCACTCATTCACATTTAAATTTGAGGCCTACTTTCGTGACACATAGTTTGGGCCCGTCAGGCATCAGATGCCTTCTTCTTCAAGGACTCAAGATAAACCTTGCAGTTTCTTCGCCAGTGACCCTCCTTGCCACAGTGATGGCAAGTGCCTTTTGGGGTCTTTTCAGTCTTTTTGGCCTTTTTCTTCCTTACCTTATTTTGTTCTTTGGGCTTCCTCTTAGAACCTTTCTTTGAGGAACCAACTAACAGTATCGTCTTCTGATCCTGCTTTACAGAAGGCTCTACAGTCTTCAGCAGGTTGAGCAACTCATGAAATTGGTCTGGAGTTGCATCTTCAGGAGGACGGTTGGGAAGTTGTTCTTCAAGGACATAAGCAAGCTTTTCTGCCTTGAGGACTATCCTCAGGTTTCTAAACCAGTCCATGAAGTTTGGCCCAGTCAGCTTATTGGTGTCCAAAATGGAACGCAAATTCAGAGAAGACATGATCGAGTGATTATCCAAGAAATACAAATTGAGCTTATGTGAGAAGAATGATAAAGAATGCATCAACATACATTAATTAAATCCTATTTATTTTTCGAATTGAATAACCCTTTTTATCAATTCGGGAGATCGTAGGAACATCTCCAAATAGGTTGATATCCAACCATAGATAAGAACAACCATGGCTGTGTCCATCAAGTTATTCTTAGCTATGAAGGTAGGTAATTATACCGATTACATATCACATATATGTAACTATTACTTTATGCTATAAACTAATTGAATGATTGCATAAATCATTGGGTTGTTAACTCATTAACAAGTATGCAACAATATACATAGCACCCAACTGCACCTCTCTTTACATCGACCTTGGCTGTGGCACAACAAATCGATGCTCCAAGCTTAAGGCTGACCCATTAATCAAGAAATAGTTTTAATATGGTTGGAGCTCATTCAACCGTTTAGTTAGGCTTGGATGTGTCTAACAACCAAAACTAAGGATTGACCTCTGACTCTAACTATATTAATTATAAACTAATTCCATGGTTTGAACATGTTGAGGTTCAAGCCGGGCATGGATGTGTCCATCAACCCAAACGAGAAACAAAACTCCGGTTCTAACCATATTAATGGAAGGTGTTGGCCTTAATATTTTGTAAGGGGTTTTGGGTCTCATCCTTTCTTTTCTAAACACATTCATGACATATAATTATGTCATGTACTATCGATTTCCTTAATAAAGTATGTATGTGACTTAATTTATCAAGTCTCATTAATTGAATTAGGAACCAGATTTTCTAATTCTAATTTCATACTTTATTCAAGGAATTGTTTTGGGAAACAATTCCCTAAATTGTCATAATCAATTTTGGAAATAATATGTTTAAGACTTTGATTTCTCTTAATCAAATCTTATTAAATTAACAGACAGATTCCCTTAATTCAACCACATATTATTTTCATGATAATCTTATTTAAGAAAACTCTATAGGAAACCATTTTCCTAATTAATTTTGGAGACAACAATATGTAAGAGCATCACCTCTTAAATCAAATAAGAAAATTATCGTGTGAGAATCACCTCAAAATTTCCAAGATTTGATTATATATTTTATTTATGGATTTATTAATTTCAACAAATTATTTTCTTTGGGTGGCTCCTCGAGGCTCAGATACCAAAAAAAAGAAATTTGTTGTAAATCTAATTTGGTCCGCTCCCCGAGGCGTAACCAAATTAAACATGACAATTTTATTCAAAATTAGGAAATTAAATTACAACAACTAACTTTAAATTGGACGGCTCCCCTTGGCTCAATCCAAAATAAAGAATTTTGTTGATAATTTAAAACCAATTCGAATTTAATTATCAATTAATGATCCATAAATTTGTCTAGACTTTCTTTGAAAGAAAGTGCCCAAAATTGTGAGATTTCATAATAGGTTTTCAGAATAATTGTAAGTTTCTGGTACAAAGAAAACTTACATATTTTCAAAATTGGAAAATTTCCAAAATAGGAAATTTTCAAAATTGAAAAGTTTCCAAAAATGGAAAGTTTTCATAATTATCATAAAATTTCAGAAACTAGGATATTACAAAAGTTTGTGAAATTTCATGAGGATTTCCAAACTTTGAAATTCCTAAATCTAAAATTTATCATAATTGAAAAGTTTCCATAATTGGAAAATTTTCCAAAATTGAGATCATGACAAAGTTTTCCACAAAACAATTATATGATTATGTCGAACACTAACCGGCTCTGATACCACTGTTGGGATCGGGTGCATGTTTACATGGATACGGGTTCGTAATTTTAAAATTTAATTATGTGCAGCGGATGGTTTAGCATAAATAATTTCTTAAATTATTTTTACCACGTATCTAGCATGCAACCTTATGTTGTGGAGACATGATCATACATTTAAAATTTTGCAGAAAGTAAACTAATTTACTTAATACCTCGCGTAACTCGTAGAAAGGGACGAGATCCAACTGTAGCGTCCCTTTGAAGCTCCGCCTCTATTCGCGTCCACGCCGAGTTTTCTTCGGGATGACTTCGCAAAGCCACGAGTTTCGTGCCGACAAGAACTACGAGATTCTCCAAAGGCACGACAAGAATACCAAGAGAGAGATGGAAAACTAACCACCAAACGAAGAACGGAATCAAGATTCCGGGGGGAAGGAAGGAGTTGCGCCTGCTTCTTCTTCTTCTTCGACAGCTTCTTGGTGGAGGAAGCTCACGGCAACCAAAGGGAGGGTCTCTAGGGCCGGCGCCACTAGAGGAGGAGAGGGAGAGAAGGAGAGGAAGAGAGGCTAGGCAAGAATCCTTGATCTCTTGGATTAATCTCCAAGCCTTGCCTTGGTACCTTTATATAGTAGCCTCTTAATCGTCAAGTCTCCTCTTAACGGAATAAATTTTTCATAAGAAATTTATCTTATAAATTTTCTATGAATTATTCCGTTATGCCAAATATTTATTATAACTTAATTTATAATAAAAACAACCATGTCTCCCCTTTTATTATGGAAAGAAATTTCTTTATATAAATTTCTTTATCATGGTAAATCAATCCATTATTGATTTTATAAAATAAAATAAACCAATCCAAGGTTTATTTTAATTTCCATGAAAAATAAATTTCTTTATATAAATTTCTTTAAACAAATTTCTTTATCCATAATTTTATAAGACAAACCACGCGAGGTTTATTTTATAAATTTGAACCAAACCAATTTGGTTCTTCCCTCTTATTGTGGCCGGCCAAACAAAGAGGGTGGGGACCCTCTTTGGCCGGCCAAACCCAAGCCGCGATCTCAAGAATTAAACTCATTTAATTCGTTCAATAAGTCTTCAAAAGACTTAGCCATTTTATGCTTCCGATGCGTCTCTGAAAAATTCAGATTTGACTTATCTCTCTTGATCGGAAAATTCAATTTTCAACTCGTTTTAAATCCCTCGGATTACTCGTAGTGCGTGTGACTAAATAGACTTTCGATTTATGTTGGCCGTCTATAATTAACAAATTATATAACGATCATGAGTGGCACCTAGTAGTACATCATGATCCCCAATTAATCGAAAGATCAACGGTTGACCTCAGAAATAATTCTGAAACCCTTCAGCAGCTCTAATGAATCGTGCATCATTCCCTTCACCATCTTATACCCACTTGGTTCAGGACACGGTCTATGTGTGTCAATCCCCACTAGGCTGACTACGTCACACCTAGCCCAAGTAATGTCTTCTCGTCCAACGGATTCTAATTACTCTCATGTTTCTGAGAGATTCATACTCGGAACATGTGATGCTCTGGCCAGAGGCTTCGAGTAACAATCCGACGATAGCCTTGGGTATACATCTCCTCGCAAGGAGTGGTGAATCTTTTGTAGGCTGTTCAAACATCTTCGGGCACTTCGGCTTATACCCAATCATCCTGGGTCCACACCTCCTTGGAGATGCTTGCTTAAGATGTCAAAGTATAAGTTCATGACCAAGATGACTTGAACACCGCAAGTCAAAGGAACATCGCACTTAAGCTGCAGTAAGAACTTCATTGACATATCTATATGTAGATTACCATATGAAGTTTACAGCTAGTCACTCCAATGAACT
>JAGFNQ010000397.1:579473-604932 GCA_024364735.1 Boesenbergia rotunda
AATTCATAAAATAAATCGCGCTCGATTTATCTTATTAATTAAACCAATTAAATTGGTTTTTCTCCCTTTAATGGCCGGCCACCCAAGGAGGGTTAACACCCTCTTTGTCCGGCCAAAACCGATCCGAACCGATCGGCGAATTAAACTCATTTAATTCGCCCAAAAGCCTTCAAAAGACTTAGCCATTTTAGCTTCCATTGCGCCTCTGACTAACTCAGATTCGACTTATTTCTCTTGATCGGAAAATCCAATTTTCAACTCGTTTTAAATCCCTCGGATTACTCGTAGTGCGTGTGACTAAATAGGCTTTCGATTTATGTTGGCCGTCTATAATTAACTAATTATAGAACGATCATGAGTGGCACCTAGTAGTACATCATGATCCCCAATTAATCGAAGATCAACGGTTTGACCTCAGAAGAAATTATTCTGAAACCCTTCAGCAGCTCTAATGAATCGTGCCCTATTCCCTTCACCACCTTATACCCACTTGGTTCAGGACACGGTCAATGGTGTCAGTCCCCACTAGGCTGACTACGTCACGCCTAGCCCAAGTAATGTCTTACTCGTCCTTTGGATTTCTAATTACTCTCATGTATTTTAGAGACTCTCACTCTAAACATGATATGCTCTGGCCAGAGGCTTTGAGTAACAATCCGACGATAGGCCTGGGTATACATCTCCTCGCAAGGAGTGGTGAATCCTTTGTAGGCTGTTCAAACATCTTCGGGCACTTCGGCTTATACCCGATCATCCTGGGTCCACACCTCCTTGGAGATGCTTGCTTAAGATGTCAAAGTATAAGTCTCCATGACCAAGATGACTTGAACACCGCAAGTCAAAGGAATATCGCACTTAAGCCGCAGTAAGATCTTCATTGACATATCTACATGTAGATTCCCATATGAAGTCTTACAGCTAGTCACTCCAATGAACTAGTTCCCTTAACTAGCATCCATGTTTATCTCCGGACATCCCAATGTCACCAGCCAGTGAGAATTAGCTGATTAGAGAATAACCTATGCTAGTCTCAACAGAATTGATAGTGTTCGTTTTTATCAATTCATCGACTAGGGATATTTTCAATACTTCACATTTGCGCATTTAGAGATACGCACTAGTTGTGATCTCATCACAAATTCTCTTATGCTGTGAGTTGTATTGCGGACATTCAGTAGATGAGTTTAAGATCCCAATCAAATACACAAGCATGTATACTCAAATAGTGAATTATCATTTATTAATATAAATGTTTTACAATCATAAGGCGATTGCCTTAGGACACTTCTCTCATATCACTAACACTAAGTTCCTACACACTTAGACACAGGGATCAAAACACAACAGGACCTAACTTGACTCAGTTGACCATATCAAAACCAACCTGGGGTACTTACACATACTACCAGCTAAGGACTCGATAGAATAGACATGTACAATGCCTCTAAAGCTCTTTGGCATAAGGTGTAAGGTGCTAGAATTCCACAAAGAACCAAAAGAAGTAAAATCAGACTCTTCGATGGATACCAATTCGTCTTCAAAAGTGTTTGAGATCGAAAAGATTACCATACTAGTACTAATAGTCGAATACCTACTGGATGACGACGAAATTGTTGGGATCGATGGCACGGCTAGAGGGGGTGAATAGCTCGTTGCCCCCTTTTTGTCGGTTTCTTCCTACATGTGTTAGCAAATGCAAGCGGAAATACAAACTATAAACTAAAACAATGCTAACACAAACCATTTACATAGTTTAGAGATAAATTTCCTACTCCACGGCATGTCCGTAAGGTGAACGATCCCGATCCGTCGGTGGATGAGTCCCCGAAAGACCTCCGGCTAGCTCGCATAGCTCTTTGTGGGTAGAGAAACCTCACCACAACTTGCACATGACCTCTGAGAGCTTAGACTACTAATTGGCCTTTAACCAAAGCCAATTTCGTCAATCCTAGCTAGCCAAACCGAGCTCCTTTAAATTGAGATCATGGTTGAACTAGCCGTTACCAGTCGACTGGTGCCAACACCAGTCGACTGGTTCCAACCGAATCCGAACGTTACAACTCAATGTTCGAATTCCAGCCGACACCAGTCGACTGCATAGAAGATCAGTCGACTGATCTTTCTGTGCCTTACACCAGTCGACTGCAACAAGCCACAATCGACTGCCCAAACCCTAAAACTAGGGTTTCCTTTTTCGAGTACAATTCGCTCAGCACTCGGACCCTCACGACTCAGCTGACCCTTCACCTAGCAGCTTCGATCTGTTGCCTTCAAGCCTTCTTTGACTTTGGCTCTCGTCCCTCAAATGCATACGAGCCCACGGCTCATCCTCATGTCATCCTTTGAGTATGCCTCGAAGTGTGCTTCCCTCGGCTCATCGTTCATGCTTTGTCCACGGTCCCTCGGATGCATACGAGCCCACGACTTGTCTCCTCATGCCATTCTTCACTGGACCTAAAGTCGTCCAGCTAAGTCTATGTGTATCCTACAAAACTACACACTCGCATACACATATCAAATACAAAGGTGATCCTAACATAAACCATTTGTCCAAACATCAAAATACATGGTCACTCCGGACCATAGATTGCTCCTACAGAAACCTCTTCGGGAAAGAGTAACGATGAAGAAGGAGCATCTACCTACAAGTCTAATGCGATAAGTTAGATACATAACATTCCTTTCTATCAATTATATGAAGGTATTAAAATGTTGTCTAGAACTTTATGTAAGAGTAGGTCTAAATATATAAACTCAAAAAAAAACCTACTAGAAAGCTTTGATAAACTAAAGATAAAAAATGCAAATTTAAAAGTTGGACTTAATTGGTATATTAGAAATTATAGGGGTTAAATTGTAAAAGTTATCAAAATGTTATTCTAAGAAAATATTTAATTAACTAGTAGATAAAAATTTATATTGGGTTCTAAATTTTTTTTAGCCAATTAAATTGAATTAATTTGCATGCCAGAATTTAATATTTTTTTGGATTTAATTGCTAGAAACATTTTATATTTATTTGAAAATAATGTTATGAAAGTATTTTGACCAGATTTAACTCATCATAAATTTTTTTTATGATAAACACAAATGCTATCTTTTGGCAGAATTTTTTTCGAAAAATTTCCACTATTAAGTAATTTTTTATGAATTTTTGATAAAAATTGAAATTTTAAATTTTAAATTATTTTGAAGATTAATTTTAGAAAACCTAATTTTTTGGAAATTGATGATTGTATCTTGACCATTTAAAAAAATTATCAAGATTGTTTTAAGTCAAAATTTATTTTTAAGATTTGATTTCAAAATTTTATACTTTTGTAAAAAAATTATTTTTTCATGAAAAAGAAATTTATTATTTTGTGAAATTTTTTATATAATCATATTTATTATTTTGACGACTTGTTAAAAAAATTCTAGCTAATAAATAATTTTTATGGTTTTCTCTTTTGAAAATAAACTTTTAAAATTAAAATTTTTTAGAGATAGATCATTGTGTTTTTTTAATGAATATCCATTAGATTTTGCAATGTCAGAAAAATTAGCAAATTATATTGCCAAAAAATTCTATTTTTACGAAATTATTTTTGAAAATAAATATTTCTATTAAAATTAATTATTTTGAGAACAATAATTTTCAAAAACTTATAGAATCTTAGATCAATGTTCAACTACCCCTTCGAAAAAAAATTTGGATTTTTTTCTATGTTTTAACCCTATTTTTGATAGGATCAAATGAGGAGATTTATGAGGATTAAATTAAAGAGGAGGTTTAGTTTTAACTGCCATATGCATTCTTGAACTTAATTGCTATATTTAAAATTTAAATAATAATTTTTTTCTTGTTTGCTAACTCTAACTTAACTCGAATTGATAAATATTAAATGAGAAGATTATAAATATCTCTGATTGATTTTCATGTGATTAACCAAGTCAAGTTAGGTCCTATTGGTTTTGATGCTTTGTGTCTATGTGCGTAGGAACTTAGAAATACAAGAAGTCAAGTGGAAGATGGAGCGAACGAGAAGGATGACACGAAAAGAAATTCGACGGGCTTGGTGCATCTAAGGAACGAGGAGTTGTGAAAGAATATACTGATGCAGCAAGAAGGATGCGTGCAATATTTAAAGGATGAGAAGTTGGGGAGGAAACCCCCTCGAGGAGAAGATCAGAGTTGAGTTCGATTGAGCTCAACTCTAGACAACCGGAGCATCACCTAAGCAAGCGGAATCCTAAAAAGGTAAATTTGGAAGATAACTTCGAAGACCCGAGACTTCTCAGTCAACCAGGAGGCTGCTGCAGTAAATCAAAATTGAGACGCCTAAGTTCTGACTTAGGGTGCCTCAGATGAACAGTCTCGAGACACTCTCAATGTTAACTGAGGCACCTCAAGTGAACAATACTGTTAGAGAGACATTGTTGTGTGAATAAAATCTTAACCAAGAAACCTAGGCCTCAACTAAGACGCCTTGAGTGCTACGTTAGCAAATGGTCATTTTGATCAACGTGCTATAAATAACCCTAAAGAGCTACAAGTTTAAAACAATAACCATCACTTATTTTTTATACTCTTTTTTGAGCTTTCAAAGTCTGTAAGAGACTACTCCACTTTCAACGAAGGAAATGGACAGCAATTTACCAAAGGGCGTACGCAATAATCGGTAAGAGTAATGATTGATAGAGTGAATTTGGGAGAGTGAATGGGAGAGTAAATGACGTCCAGCTAATGTGTATATATTCGATCGACGATCGGACACCACCGGCGGCCTTTGATTGTCGTCCCGAATCAAACTATACCTTGGGAGGACGGTGAACTCGTCAGGATCGCCGGCAACGGTGAACCCATCGAAATCGACGGTCAATGATACGAGATCGCAATTGTGGCGATCCCCGACGGGTTCACCGTGCCCCCCAGGGTATAGTTTGGTTCGGGACGGCGGTCGAAGGCCGCCGGTGGTGTCCGATCGTCGATCGGACGTGTATACAATAATTGCCATGTCATTCACTCTCCCATTCACTCTCTCAAATTCACTCTCCCTATCATCACTCAATCGGTAATTACCAACGAGCGCACCATGGTTTTATTTTCACCAAAGGACGCACTCATTATAGTGAACTTCCTCTTATACCCCTCATGTTATCTATTGCCTTTTTCTTTCTCTCTCAGTAATAAATTCTGTGACGTCAGCACATGCAACGTGACTTAATTACTGACTTTTATTTTAAAATAATATCTAATGGAATCGGCGCTAAATTAAAAAACGTAAGGTAAAAATTAAAAAAATATTTCACTTTAAAAATTTCTCATCCAACGTGATTTAAAAATATAAATAAATAATTTTTATTTTTATTAATAGAAATTAATATATTAAATAATATTTAATAAATATATTAATGTATAAAAAGTTTTTGGAAACAAACTGTTGGATTTAAAAATATAAATAAATGATTTTATATTTGATTAATAGAAATTAATATATTAAATAATATTTAATAAATATATTAATGTATACATATGTTTTGAAAAAACTGACCGTGGTAGCTTTCAGGCCCACGCTGGGCCTGAAATATTTTTATTTCAGGCCCAGCGTGGGCCTGAAATATTTTTATTTCAGGCCCAGCGTGGGCCTGAAATATTTTTATTTCAGGCCCAGCGTGGGCCTGAAATTTTTTATTTCAGGCCCACGTTGGGCCTGAAATCTTTTGATTCAGGCCCGACGTGAACTCAAATTTTTTTTCTATTTAAAAAATATATTAATATATAAAAAAATCTATCAAAACACTTAATTTTAGATTCAAACGCAGGGCCTGAAGTCATCCCAAGAGGGTTTGAAGTCAAATAATTTCAGATCCTATAAATAATTAATTTAATAAATAATAATTAAATATAAAAAATATTTTTAAAATAAAAATTTTTTAGTGAGGGCCTGAAGTCATCAGTGACTTCAGGCCCTCTATCTGAAAAATTTTCCCTTAGGCCTGAAGTCATCCGACTTCAGGCCTAAGGAGGGCATGAAGTCTGATGACTTCAGGCCCTCCATTAAATATATAAAAATAATAAAAACTTTGTTAAAAAAAAGGTATAATATATAATTACATAATAATAAAATGTTATAGGAGTGGTTTCGGTATATCAGTGAGTTTTGAGCAAAACTCACTGATGGACCTACCATATTTGGAATTCTGAAAACTCATTATCAGTAGACAGGGTTGAGCTAAGAGATGAGATTTTGGGTGCTGAAACCTTTAATCTTGCCATATCACCAATGCTATAGCAGTGGTTTAGGTATATCAGTGAGTTTTGAGCAAAACTCACTGATGGACCTACCATATTTGGAATTCTGAAAACTCAATATCAGTAGACAAGGTTGAGCTAGGAGATGAGATTTTGGGTGCCGAAACCTCTAATCTTGCAGTATCACCAATGCTATAGGAGTAGTTTAGGTATATCAGTGAGTTTTGAGCAAAACTCACTTATGGACCTACCATATTTGGAATTCTGAAAACTCTATATCAGTAGACAGGGTTGAGCTAGGAGATGAGATTTTGGGTGCCGAAACCTCTAATCTTGCTGTATCACCAATGCTATAGGAGTGGTTTAGGTTTATCAGTGAGTTTTGAGCAAAACTCACTGATGGACTTACCATATTTGGAATTCTGAAAACTCATTATCAGTAGACAGGGTTGAGCTAGGAGATGAGATTTTGGGTGCCGAAACCTCTAATCTTGCTGTATCACCAATGCTATAGGAGTGGTTTAGGTTTATCAGTGAGTTTTGAGCAAAACTCACTGATGGACTTACCATATTTGGAATTCTGAAAACTCATTATCAGTAGACAGGGTTGAGCTAGGAGATGAGATTTTAGGTGCTGAAACCTCTAATCTTGCTGTATCACCAATGCTATAGGAGTGGTTTAGGTATATCAGTGAGTTTTGAGCAAAACTCACTGATGGACCTACCATATTTGGAATTCTGAAAACTCTATATCAGTAGACAGGGTTGAGCTAGGAGATGAGATTTTGGGTGCCGAAACCTCTAATCTTGCAGTATCACCAATGCTATAGGAGTAGTTTAGGTATATCAGTGAGTTTTGAGCAAAACTCACTGATGGACCTACCATATTTGGAATTCTGAAAACTCTATATCAGTAGACAGGGTTGAGCTAGGAGATGAGATTTTGGGTGTCGAAACCTCTAATCTTGCTGTATCACCAATGCTATAGGAGTGGTTTAGGTTTATCAGTGAGTTTTGAGCAAAACTCACTGATGGACTTACCATATTTGGAATTCTGAAAACTCATTATCAGTAGACAGGGTTGAGCTAGGAGATGAGATTTTGGGTGCCGAAATCTCTAATCTTGCTGTATCACCAATGCTATAGGAGTGATTTAGGTTTATCAGTGAGTTTTGAGCAAAACTCACTAATATACCTAAACCACTCCTATAGCATTGGTCATCAGACTTCAGGCCCTCCTTAGGCCTGAAGTCGGATGACTTCAGGCCTAAGGGAAAATTTTTCAGATAGAGGGCCTAAAGTCACTGATTACTTCAGGCCCTCACTAAAAATTTTTTATTTTAAAATATTTTTTATATTTAATTATTATTTATTAAATTAATTATTTATAGGATCTGAAGTTATTTGACTTCAAACCCTCCTGGGATGACTTCAGGCCCTGCGTTTGAATCTAAAATTAAGTGTTTTGATAGGTTTTTTTATATATTAATATATTTTTTAAATAGAAAAAAAATTTGAGTTCACGTCGGGCCTGAATCAAAAGATTTCAGGCCCAACGTGGGCCTGAAATAAAAAATTTCAGTCCCACGCTGGGCCTGAAATAAAAAATTTCAGGCCCACGCTGGGCCTGAAATAAAAATATTTCAGGCCCAGCATGGGCCTGAAAGCTACCACGGTCAGTTTTTTCAAAACATATGTATACATTAATATATTTATTAAATATTATTTAATATATTAATTTCTATTAATCAAATATAAAATTATTTATTTATATTTTTAAATCCAATAGTTTGTTTCCAAAAACTTTTTATACATTAATATATTTATTAAATATTATTTAATATATTAATTTCTATTAATAAAAATAAAAATTATTTATTTATATTTTTAAATCACGTTGGATGAGAAATTTTTAAAGTGAAATATTTTTTTAATTTTTACCTTACGTTTTTTAATTTAGCGCCGATTCCATTAGATATTATTTTAAAATAAAAGTCAGTAATTAAGTCACGTTGCACGTGCTTACGTCACAGAATTTATTACTGAGAGAGAAAGAGAAAGGCAATAGATAACATGAGGGGTATAAGAGGAAGTTCACTATAATGAGTGCGCCCTTTGGTGAAAATAAAACCATGGTGCGCCCGTTGGTAATTACCGATTATTGCGTACGCCCTTTGGTAAATTGCCGAAATTTTTTTAGTTGAGCTTCAACCACCTTATATTAACAACCTCTCCAGTTGTAAATCAAGTAAAATTGTTGTGCCTCTTACTTGTTATTTTTTTATATTATAATTAGGAGAACATACGAACATATAAGACTTAGTTCCATGTCATTTCGAGGAAATAGGTAAATGTATTAAAAATGCTTCAAGAGGTTGTGACCTTAATCTGCCAAATGGATACAATCATAAATAGGAGTTATCAACCTTTACATATGAGATAAAGTCCTTTATCAACTCACAATCGAGGACACCACACTAGCGCGAGGACATAAGCCATCCATGGTTACTCAGTCTCAATGCATGCCCACAAAGCGATACACATGTATTTGAATCTTACAAAGTATCCTATCAACATTAGGAACAATCCCATCAAAAGGACAATGGTTGCGGGCTTCCCACAAAACATATATCCTGCTTGAGATGCCAAGGTATCGGGCCTTAATTTTCCTTTTGTGGTCATTGTAGTGCAGCCCAAGGACTTCAAAGAGTTCATGCACTGTCTAGACCTCATAACTAATTTCTATCCAACGCTTCACCTTGTCTCATAGAACACAAGTGAAGGGCATTCAAAGAACAAAGTGCTCATTCATTTCCTCGTGACACCGATAAAGCACTGAAGTCTTGTCCAACACATATGGCATCCTATCTGTCGTACGTAGCTTCCCATGCGCTAGTAGCTATGCAATAAACCGATGCTTTGACATGATCTTCAGCCTCCAAACCACTGGTACCCAAGACACCCTAGACTTCTCGGCCTAAAGAAGGCATAGACTTTTGTCGTCCCATTTTTCTCTATTGTAAACCACACAATCAGCTCTATGTTGGCCGCCCCTTGCCCATAAAAACCTTGCAAGATTTTATTATGTATGCTCATGAACCATTTTATAAGGGGAGAGTCTGAGGCCTTAACCATTCATCGTCAAAAATTAGTGCCCTTGATGTAGTGTTGGTGCACCCATCTCACCCATAGCGAATCATTCTTAGATTAGATATCCCATAGCATCTTGCATAGTAGTGCTTCATTCCATGCATGGAGGTCCTAAAACTCATAACCACCATCTTGTTTAGAAACTATCGAGGGATGCTTGGAGGACCATATGCTGCATATGCTTTCGATCTTCTCAATAATACCATGGGAATAGGGAACATGGAGAGTCAATAACACTTCACTCCTTGGAGGATCAATCAAACCAACTCTAGGCGGCCCACATATGACAAAGTGTGTTTCAGCTAATCCTTTATCTTCCTTGTGATAGCATCAAGTAAGGGCTCATAATTTATAATTCATAATTATAGGTCCAGGTAAGGCCGACTGAGAGGGATGAATAGCCCTGAAAAAAAGTTAGCTAAATTTCTTGCTTTTCGAACTTAGCAAGGATAATTAGATTAGTAACCAATTTAAAATAATCAAAAACATAGAAGAAAGAGGTCAGAAATTACGTGATTGCAACCAGGGAGATTGCTAATCCAAAATAGTGAAAACACACTAAAAATATCTCCTTTATTAAAGGCGGAAATGGTTCTTACAATCTTTGGAAAGCTCATAAATAGAGTAAGAAAATGGAATACAGTCATTGTTCTTTCTTTCAAGCTCTTGGGGCTATTTATAACGCAATGAGAAAAGTTATTGCTATGCTGACATGACATTGAGATGACTTAGTTGTGATCTAGGGCACCTTCAATGGGTAACTTTTATCCACGACAACAACGACTCACTAACGATAAACTTTTTATTTGAGGCATTTCAGCTCAAACTTTAGGTGCCTCAGGTTTTAACGGAGGTGCCTTAGTTCCAAATATGCACAGGCTAAAATCTGCTCATTCAAGACACTCTAAAGACAGCTGAAGCGCCTCGGATGACCTTCTTTGGTCCAAGTCAACTTTCGAGTTGACTTTCTTCAGTCTCTGATGGCTTGAGTAATCTCCGGGCATTTAGAGTTGAGCTCACCCGAACATAACCCCAGCCTTCTCCTCAAGTGGCCTTCCTCCCCAACTTCTCGTCCCTTGGATATCAGTGTGTCCTTCTTGTATGCCGGTGTATTTTTCCGCAGTTTCTTATCCCTTGGATGCACCGGGTCTATCGACTCCTTTCTCATAACATCCTTCTTGCTTGTCGCATCTTCCACTCAACTTCTTATGCTCCTAAGCTTCTGCACATCAATACCAGCCATATACACGTGGGATTTTAATGTATTAGCCCTCAAGCCCATCTCATTCCCATATCTCTCCAAACAGTTTACCAACGCCTTGGTAGAGGTTTCATCCACTCTTGCAAATAATACCAAGTCGTCGACATATGTAAGGTGGGTGTTACCAATATCCTTACACATGGGGTGGAAGTGGAAAGAGGGTAGTAATGAAGCTTCATATATTCTTCTTGATAATACCTCAATGCATAAGCCGAAAAGCATGGGTGATAGAGGGGCACCTTGCCTCAAGCTACATCGTCCATTGAAAAATTCATAAAGACCACCATTGAGCGATATAGAATTAGAGACCATCGTGACACATTCTTTAATCGACCCTCGGTATTATTGGGGAAATCCAAAACCAATAAGTGTTGAAGTACTCAATCAACCATGTCAAAGACGTTCTTCAAATCCACCTTAATCATGCATCTTGGTGAGATTCTTTTGCGAGCATACTTCCATAGTAGTTCTTGGGTTAGGTTAATGTTGTCTCCAATAGAACATCCTTGTATGAATATCGCCTTTCCCAAGTCCAACAAGTATCCTTAAACCATGGCTAACTAGTCTACCAACACCTTGACTATCACTTCGTAGAAGACATTACAACATGAGATCATCTGATAATCCACAACTCGTAATGCATGATCCATCTTTAGTACAAGAGAGATCATGAAGTGGTTCCATTATTTTAGCAACTCCCTTGAGTGAAAAAACTCTTATACTACTGCGATAAAATTCACCCCAATTATATCCTAAGAAGATGTGAACAACTTTGCTCTAAACCCATTTGGGCTCCGTGCCTTCTCGCTTCAAATGCTTCGGCCTACGAAGATCAGCTACTTGGCCATTATTTAGTCTTCTTCCGAGGAGTATTTCACTACCACACAGGTTGCACTATGCCATTTGTATAAGCAAGGACTGAAAGAAATCTACAAATTCATCCACCACCTTACATAGACTCGTTGTTTGGTCCCCATTTCTTTTAGTGAGCGTGATAATGATATTGCTTTTGTTGTTGCATTTCACTACATTATGAAAAAAATCTAGTGCATTTATCCAAACACCTTGGATAAACATTCTTCACTTGTTGTTGATAGAATTGTTTCACCGCGTCCACAAGAAGAGTGGTTCGCTTCTGTAGGTACCTATATTCCTAAGGAATGACCCCCTACATTTAGAATCCTCTTTTTCATCTCCTCCAAATCTAATTTTACCCTCTTCATTTTTTCCAAGATGTGCCTAAAAATCTAAAATAAATCTTGTTTAGCTCCCATAGTTGACCCTTTCACCGAGTAAATTTTACTTGAGCACAAACTGGGATTTCCATATAATTGGGGTAGACCATGAATCCACCGCCACCTTCTTGAAATTCTCATGTAGTGTACATAAGTTGAGCAATTTGAAGGGTTGGTTCGAGGCTTTATTTTTCACAAGGGTATGTAGCATGACACAAGAATGGTCCGAGAGACACACGGGGATCGTAAACTCCACATATGTATCATAATCTGCCATCAACCAATGGGAATTCACCAAAACTCTATCCAACTTGCAAGAAATCGTACCATTAGTCCAAGTAAGCTGATATCCAATAGAGTGAAGATCCACCAACCTACACACCCTAGCAAAGAATTAGAGATCCCTTATTTCATAAGTTGTAACTGCAGCACCTCCTTCCTTGTCATGCACTAAAAATTTAGAGTTGTAGTCTCCCATGATTATCCTAGGCATGGAGATGCCTCCACTTAGCTCCGTAAGTGCCTCCCATAACGGTCTCCGAGTGACAATAGAATGCAACCCATGAACAAACATCACCAAGAAATCCCTCCCGGATACTCGACATCGAACATGATAGTGAATGAACTAATCGATCATCATAATCACATCCATATCAACTTTGTATAAATTCTAGAGGAGAAATACATATCCACGGTTAGACATATCAAAGTTATGAACATGTCTCATACCTAAACATCACATGTACATAATAGACTGAAGGGAATCCTCCTTGAGTTTTATTTCAAATAATGTCATCACCTGTATATCATTATTCTTGAGTAGGTATTGCACCCCCCCCCCCCAATATTTTAGGGACGTGTGAAAGCCCATAATATTTTAAGTGACAATCTTCATTTGGCAATATCCATGTGGGTTGCTTGGACCTGTAGTTGTCTACCACATTGCACTGGTACTGAAGCTCCATTCATATCTGTCCCTATTACCCCATTGCTCACTGATTCGGTTGAGGAGGAGGATGTCAAGGCCCAAGTCACAAATGCATTCGATAAAGAAGTTGTTGGTGCCAAAATCAGAGATGCCCTATTACTTGATGCCTATGTCCTTCGGGTCGATGATGAGGAAGAAGTTCCCAAGCTATTCGAGACCTCCAAGTTGTCGGTCATCCCTTCTTTATTCTATGATGTTCGCCCACCTTCTTCCCCTTGTTGTCATGGATCATGAGACACTACCTTCTCAGTCCTCTAACGATCATCATTAGTGTTCAGGGGTGTTTTAACTATAATCGGGATTGGGATGGCCATCTCCATGATTACTAAGGGTTTTGCATCAACTTCATCCTTCCCATCTTCATTTCAAATGCCATCTGCTTGCCTCCATGCTTGTCTTGTATGCCTTCTATACCTTGATCGCCTACGCCCCCTCGTTGAAGGAGATCATTGTTAGGATCGATGGCCCGGTTAGAGGGGGGGTGAATAGCTTTTCTTTGATTTTGTCTGCAACAATGTTAGCTAAAGCACAAACAATAATAAACAAAATCAATTAACAAAAGAAAACAATGCTAAATCCCTTAATTTACTTAGTATCCACCTCCAAGAGGTGACTAATCCAAGGATCCACACCACACAAGCAATCTTCACTATGATCTTCTCCTAGAAGGTGGAGAACCCCTCACAAGATGCTCTCTTCCTCTTTTACAAGATGAGATTTAGAATATGAGGAAGAGAATAGGCTTTGGGCACTTAGAATAGGATTTAACAATCAAGAACTGTAACTTATTCATGCCCCAATGTCTCCTCTTAAATAGAGGAGAGAGTTGTTAAACAAACAACTCAACTCGACATTAGTCGACTGCCCTTAGGGCTAGTCGACTGATCCCTCAGCCAACGGCTAGCCTAACGGCTCTTTTTCGAACACATCCTGGACCAGTCGACTGCTCCAGGTTGTTCGAAACTCATAGAAAGATGAGTCAACTGGTGCCCAACCAGTCGACTGCTACAGTGCGCCCTCAGTAGTATCTATCGACTGGTCCCCTTGCCAGTCAACTGCTCTACTTACAATCGAACTCTTAATCTCACCGGAGTTCACCCTTCGCGTATGCCTTGAAGTCCACTTCCTTGGCTTGCCCCTTAAAGTTCTCTTCCTTCGGCTCTAGTCCCTCAGATGAACACACAAGCCCATGGCCTGCCTCCATACCATCCTTCGCGTATGCTTTTGAAGTCTACTTCCTTAGCACGCCCTTGAAGTCCTCTTCCATGGCTCTCGTCCCTCGGATGTTTCACTCTGTTACTCCATGTGATTCATCCAGTCCTATACGACTCAAGCACACATATCAAATTAACATGAAAATCTAACTTAATCATATTGACACACACATCAAAACCCATGATCTACCCGATCAACCTTGGGTCAATTGCAACAACAATCTCCCCCTTTTTGATGTGTGGCAATATGTTTAAGTTAGGTACTAACATAACAATTGAAAATTAAAAGCATAGTATACTAAGAAGCATAAATATGCATCCTCCTCCTTAACCTATGCCTTATCAAAATATTTTCAATTTTTCCCACAAACATAAAGAGTTAAGTTAAAATCTTACTTAAAACTTTCAATTCTCCCCCTTTGACATCATCAAAAAGATTGGTCCAAGCAATATTACCTATTGGTATCAATTTGGGACAAGTTTCATATTCTGAAAATGCCCAGAAGTCAGAAACTACCTGTGCCAGTCGACTGATTTAGTTATCAGTCGACTGATGGCTTCAAATAGCCAATTTATAGATACATCAGTCGACAGCCCCCTGGGTCAGTCGACTGATACTTTTCAGTCTGATATTTCAGCCTTTTGAGTTGAAATTCAGAAATACACAAAAAAAAATTCCATAAAATTTGAAAAATTATGAAATTTTAAAAACATATTTCTTATGATGTATTCTAACAGAAAAAATATATTTTCATGAAAAATTTAAACATGTTTGACTTTTTGACCAGAACTCAAATTCTTTGAAAAACACTCCATTTTGTATCAACTTTGCATTCTAGTTTTGAAACCATGTGTTTCTTATGCCATAACAAATAAAACACAAAAATATTTCAAATCATTTGAAATGTCCAACTATGTGTTGAGGCAATCGGCCCTAAAATGATTGGAAGATCATGGTTTTGATGTGTGTGTGTGTGAATATGTTTAAGGTTAGAGTGTTATGTTGTATTTGATATGTGTGATTGAGTTTGCAGGACTTGAAGAATCACACATGGTGAACACATCCGAGGGACGAGAGTCGAGGGAGGAGGACTCCAAGGGTAAGCCGGGAAGTGGACCTCAAGGGCACACGTGAAGGGTGGCATGGAGGCAAGCCAAGGGAAGGCTTGTGTGCGCATCCGAGGGACGAGAGCCAGAGGAAGATGACTTCAAGGGGCGAGCCAAGGGAGTGAACCTGAAGGCACACGTGAAGGAGAGTGTTAAGAGTGGCACACGTGAAGGAGAGTGTTAAGAGTGGCTGTAAGTGAGTGGGCAGTCGATTGGCCAGAGGGCAATCGACTGCCAAAACTCACAGAAGGTTTTCAGCCTTCTACCAGTCGACTGGCCAAGGGGCAGTCGACTGGTGACCCCCCAAAAACTAGCCGTTGGCTAGCAATTAATGCTAGGCCAGTCGACTGCCCCAAGGGCAGTCGACTGGTGCGGGTTTGGACAACCTGCGAGGTTCTCCTGTTCTCTTATAAAAAGAGGACCTTTTTGCACGTGAACGACACGGTTTTCCGTACTGTAATGAAGTATTGTTTGTGCATAGAGTCTTTAGTGTTAGTAATATAAGAGAAGTGTCCTACGGCAATCGCCATATGATTATAATCATTTACTTTAATAAATAAATATTCACTATTTGAGTATACATGTTCATGTATTTGATTGAGATCTTAAACTCATTTAGTGAATGTCCGCATACAATTCACAGCATGAGAGAATTTGTGATGAATTCACAACTAGTGATTATCTCTACATGTGCAATTGTGAAGTATTGAAATTGTCCCTAGTCGATGAATTGATAAATAAGGATACTATCAATTCTGTTGAGACTAGCATGGGTTATTCTCTAATCAGCTGATTCTCACTGGCTGGTGACATTGGAATATCCGGAGATAAACATGAATGCTAGTTAAGGGAACTAATTCATTGGAGTGACTGACTGTAAAACTTCACATGGTAGTCTACATATAGACATGTCAGTGAAGTTCTTACTGCAGCTTAAGTGCGATGTTCCTTTGACTTGCGGTGTTCAAGTCATCTTGGTCATGGAGACATATACTTTAACATCTTAAGCAAGCATCTCCAAGGAGGTGTGGACCCAGGATGGTTGGGAATAAGCTGAAGTGTCCGAAGATGTTTGAACAGCCTACAAAGGATTCACCACTCCTTGCGAGGGGATGTATACCCAAGGCCTATCGTCGGATTGTTACTCAAAGCCTCTGGCCAGAGCATGACATGTTCAGAGTATGAGTCTCTGAAATACATGAGAGTAATTAGAATCCATTGGACGAGAAAGTCATTACTTGGGCTAGGTGTGACGTAGTCAGCCTAGTGGGGACTGACACATATAGACCATGTCATGAACCAAGTGGGTATAAGATGGTGAAGGGAATGAGGCATGATTCATTAGAGCTGCTGAAGGGTTTCAGAATAATTTTTGAGGTCAACCGTTGATCATTCAATTAATTGGGGTTCATGATGTACTACTAGGTGCCACTCATGATCGTTCTATAATTGATGAATTATAGACGGCCAACATAAATCGAAAGCCTATTTAGTCACACGCACTACGAGTAATCCGAGGGATTTAAAACGAGTTGAAAATTGGATTTTCCGATCAACAGAGATAAGTCGAATCTGAATTTATCAGAGACGCATCGGAAGCATAAAATGACTAAGTCTTTTGAAGACTTATTGGACGAATTAAATGAGTTTAATTCGTACGGTTACGGCATTGGTTTGGCCGGCCAAAGAGGGTCCCCACCCTCTTTGGTTTGGTCGGCCACAATAAGAGGGAGAACCAAATTGTTTGGTTCAAATTATAAAATAAACCGCCCGTGGTTTGTTTTATAAAATTATGGATAAAGAAATTTATATAAAGAAAATTATATAAAGAGATTTATTTTCATGGAAATTAAAATAAATCTTGGATTGGTTTATTTTATTTTATAAAATCAATAATGGATTGATTTACCATGATAAAGAAATTTATAGAAATTTATTCTTTTTATGGAAATTAAAATGAACCATGGATTGGTTTATTTTATTTTATAAAATCAATTATGAATTGATTTTTCCATGATAAGAAAAATTTATAAGATAAATTTCTTGTAAAATTTATTCCATAATAAAAGGGGAGACATGGTTGTTTTTATTATAAATTAAGTTATAATAAAAACTTGGCATAACGGAATAATTCATAAGAAATTTATAAGATAAATTTCTTGTAAAATTTATTCCATAATAAAAGGGGAGACATGGTTGTTTTTATTATAAATTAAGTTATAATAAAAACTTGGCGTAACGGAATAATTCATAGAAAAATTTATAAGATAAATTTCTTATGAAAAATTTATTCCGTTAAAATGGAGACTTGGCGATAAAGAGGCTACTATATAAAGGTGCAAAGGCAAGGCTTGGAAATCAATTCAAGAGATCAAGGATTCTTGCCTAGCCTCTCTTCCTCTCCTTTTCTCCCTCTCTCTCTAGGGTCGGCTACCCACTCCCTCTCCTAGGGCCTGCTGCCCTCCCATCCCTTGCCGTGAGCCACCACCAAGAAGAGGCCGAAGAAGAAGAAGAAGCGGGGCGCGACTCCTTCCTTCCTCCCGGAATCTTGATTCCGTTTTTCTTTTGGTGGTTAGTTTTCCATCTCTCTCTTGTTACTCTTGTCGTGCTTTTGGAGAATCTAGTAGTTCTTGTCGGCATGAAACTCGTGGCTTTGCGAAGTCATCCCGAAGAGAACTCGGCGTGGGCGCGAATAGAGGCGGAGCTTCCAAGGGACGCTACGGTTGGATCTCGTCCCTTACTTCGAGTTACGCGAGGTATTGAGTAAATTAGTTTACTTTCTGCAAAATTTTAATTTATGATCATGTCCACACATCATAAGGTTGCATGCTAGATACGTGGTTAAAATAATTTGAGAAATTATTTATGCTAATTCTTCCGCTGCACGTAATTATTTTTTTTAATTACGAACCCGTATCCATGTCAACATGCACCCGATCCCAACATTTAGATCTTTCTCTCTCTAATCATTGCATTCTGTAAAGAGGAAGACAACGCCTTTGTAAATGTTTCTCCACTTGAAGGAGAATTTTCATAGTGGAGGTAGAGTACATGCGTGGATCCTTGGATTAGTCACCCATCTGGGTGGATACCAAGTAAATTCCGGTGTTAGCATTGCTCTCTCTCGTTCTTTGCATATTATTGTTTGTATTGCGCTATCTTCTGTGTAGAGAAAACGACGAAAAAGGTGTTATTCACCCCCCCCCCCTCTAGCAACGTCATCGATCTATCAATTGGTATCAGAGCCGGTTCGTTTCGGAAGAACTCACCGTCGACCAGAGCAAAGTTAAATGGCATTTCAAGAGGGATACAACACTGCACGACCACCCTTCTTCGACGGGAACGACTTCGCATACTGGAATGGTAGAATGCAGTACTATCTTATGAATGATATTGAAAACTGGATTAGTATTGTAGATGGATTCGATGCACCCGTCGACGAAAGAGGAGAGCCGACACCTATGAGATCATGTTCAAAGGAGGTTATGAAGAGGGCACAGTTAAATGTCAAGGCCACCACCACACTTCAGTGCGGGCTCTCAAAGGAGCAACTCAACAAGGTGAGGCCATTCAGGAGCGCCAAAGAGCTGTGGGACAAACTCGTTGAACTAAATGAAGGGTCCAATGAGTCCAGAAGGGCAAAGAAGGACTTGCTCGTGGCCCAACTCCAATCCCTATCCATGAAGAGCAATGAAACTGTCAGCCAACTGCATGGAAGGGTGAAGGAGATCATCAACGAACACCACGTGATTGGAGAAAAGATTGAAAACCTGGATCTCGTCAGGTACGCCCTACAAACCTTCCCGAGAACTACCTTGTGGGCATCCATGGTTGATGCCTACAAAGTATCAAGGGATTTGTCTATAGTTAAATTAGATGATTTGTTTTGTGAATTCGAACTGCATGAACAAGCTAATGTTTCGGCCAAAGAGAAAGGTATAGCTTTTATTGCAGAAAAGGAGAAGAAGAAGAGGAAGGAGAAGAAGAAGGTGGTCTACTCCTCCTCATCCGACTCAGAGGAGTCCAGTGCCTCTATGGATAGCGCCCAAGAGGCTTTCATGGTAAGAAAAATGCGTAAGGCTTTCAAAAGTTTTTCTAACAAGTCTTATGCTAGGAAAGGGTCCAAAGGCAAGGGTAAGGTCAAGGACATTATTTGCTACAACTACTACCAAGTGGGACATATGAAGAATGAGTGTCCTCAACTAAAGAGAAGAGATGAAAAGAAGGAGGAGAAGAAGAAAGGTGACAAGAAGAGGTCGAAGGGAAAGGAGAAGAGTGTCACTGTAACACCCAATAATTTTCTGGTATTATTAGGGATTTTTCAGAATTTTATAGCATTTTTCGGATTAAAAATAAAAAGAAAAAAATAAGGAGTCAGGTAGGATTTGATCCCGCGACCACAAGGCAAGCAAAGCCTTAAGGGCATCCGGGTGACCTGCTGGGCTAGGGTATCAAGCACAGAAAAGGATGAAGCGAAATAATATTATAGTTGATTTAGCCCGTTTCATGAAGAGGTATTTAAACTTCCACTTAAGTTGGGTTAAGACCCCATTAGGGCTTGGAGGAGGCCGCGCGAGCAAGGTGGGAGGCTGCGAAAAATAGGGAAGAAAAGGAGAGTTTTCTCCTCCTTCTTCTTCCTCTTGAAGTAGAAAACCTAGGGCTTCTTCCCTAGGGCCAAGGGTGAAGTTTTCTTGCAAAGGAAGAGGAAAAGAACCCTACGCTAGGAATTTCGAGATACTTAGTGAGTTTTCTTCAAGAAAAGGGTAAGTAGATCACTCACCTGCAATAGGAGTAGTTTTCGTATGTAAGATCTTGTTGTAGAACCATGTTTTATGATGCATGCGTTAAGATTATGGTTAGCGTGTGTTTTAAGTTCTTAAAGATGCATGTTTTTCATGATAGAAATTTAATTTGGTTTAGATTTGGTGTATGTAAGCTAAGCATGATAAGATTTAATTTGTGAAGAGTCCCAAAAATGAGGTTGGGATTAAGGGCACGCAAGGTGCTCGATGAAAGTCCCAAGTAAGAAAGGTAAAGGGTTTTAAGTGCAAAGTTTATGCAAAAGTAAGATAGTTGATAAGTATAAGTACTGTAAGTAAGAAAGTATTTTATTTTCAGAAAGTGACATGTACCGGGCAAATGGAAGGCCCACTGAAAGATAGAAAGAAGCTCTAATAGGGCGTGGTGGCTAGCTACCCCACAACCTATTAGAGAAGCGCGCAATTGGTACATTGATACCATGGTACAATGTCAAGGCCTAAAGAAAGTTGAATATTATTTTCAAGTATATAAGTATTTACAAGTGTTTTAGCGTTGAGTATATGTTTTATTTCAATAAGTTCACATTGATACTTTGCAAGCATGATAAAGGGTAAGAGTAAAGAGGTTAGTGTTTTAATGTATGAGCATGTTAAGTTTGCAAATGTTTTATGCAAGTAATGTTTTCAACATGATTGAGCATGATAAGTATATGTAAGTTTTCCCATGTGCATGTATTTTGGAAGTAAGCATTCTTTGAAAAGAGCATGTTTATCCCTTATCGTTTGGATTTGTGAGTTAGGATTTACTTACTAAGCAATTTGCTTATTAGTTGCATTTTCCTTCTATTGCAGATAAAGGTAATGAAAAAGCATATGTTAAGGAGCGAAGGGACTTGCTTTGATGTTCAGTGGCGGCGGAACCGTGGAAAGGATCTTTAGGCTAAGTCTTGTAGAACATGTGTTTTGGTGTTTTGAAGTGGTAGAATGAATGACCTTGTTTAAACTACGCATAGAGGTTAAGTTTGGTACAAACTCTAGAGTGTTTTGCTTATATTTTGATAGTTTTGTTAAATCTCGCAAGGATTCTAATTTCAAGTTATTGGATTCGTTTTGAGTTGCTAAAATGTTTATAAAACTAGTATAGAGTATAGAAATGGAGTTATGTCTTTGTATACATTGGAGGTATGTGAATTGTGGACTTTTGAAACAAATTTTCGGGTCTGAAAATGCAGGTTTCAGGCGTGCCAGTCGACTGGTACAGAACCAGTCGACTGCGCTATCGAACAGGACCTTCTGTTCGATGCACCAGTCGACTGCCAAAAGGCCAGTCGACTGGTGCCGCGCCCAGAAACTTTCTGTGGCCGATACCAGTCGACTGGCTATATAGCAGTCGACTGGTACCATTGAAAAGAAGTGGTATAGAGCAGCTGGTTAGTGCTTTAGTTTTACAACTAAGAGGTCTAGGGGTCAAATCCTTGCAAAGCAAATAAAATGAAAGTTGTTTTGTTTTTTTTGAAAAAAAAAGAGAAGGAAGAAAAAAAAATTTCATAGCAAGTTAAAGGAAGTCCAGTAGTTATAACCTAAGGCTAAGAATAAGGTAAAGTTAAGGCTAAGTGAATGTGGCGCCCGCCTTAAGGGAGAGAAGTTAAGAAGGCGGGTCGTCACAGAGTGGTATCAGAGCCAGTTTTCCATCCTTCCGCCACACTGACATCAAGCATCAATCCTGCCGCCTGCCAAGTAAGAAGTTCATGTATTGTAGTATTATATGCTTTCTTTATTGACTGCTAGTATCAGTAAGTGCATGATGATCGAAAAGTATGTGAGTATTATTATTATATGCTAATGTAAGCATAGAGATAGTGAAGTAAGTTAGTAAGAGATAATGAGCATTTATTTCTTATTTATTTTCTGTACACCATAGAGCAAGAGAGATGGCAAGAGGACGTCCCAGAATTGTCCGCAACGAGGAGCAAGCTCCTAGAGAACAGGAGTCAACTGAGTCAGTACCACCCACAGATCTTCAAGGAGTGGTGGCCCAGCTTCAGAGGCAACTTGCTGAGCAGCAGCAAGTTATTGCTGCCTTGATGGCTAATCAGCAGGCCACTCCTGTTGCCACGCCAGTGGCGCCAGTGGCACAAGTAGTGGCACCAGCGGTGACAGAGACTCCCCCAGTACCTCTGACAAGAGAAGTGAGACAGGAAGCATATCTGATCCAGTGGCAGAGACTGAAGCCCGAGAATTTTTCTGGCACAAGTGAACCATGGGATGCTCAGGCATGGTTCAAAACGGTGGAAAGTATAATGGAGTTACTGGACTGGCCCGAGGTGGAGAAGATAAAGTGCACATCCTTCTGCCTTACTGGAGATGCTAGGATGTGGTGGGAAAGAGTGAAAGCTAAGAGGAATGTGAATCAGATGACCTGGGCCGACTTTGAAGCAGAATTTCTGGAAGAGTACTTTCACATGAAAGTGACAAACAAGCACTACGATGAATTCACTGAGTTCCGTCAAGGAGATCTATCTGTAGATGAAGCAGTGAAGAAGTTCAA
Source organism: Boesenbergia rotunda (assembly GCA_024364735.1). Lineage (NCBI taxonomy): Eukaryota > Viridiplantae > Streptophyta > Magnoliopsida > Zingiberales > Zingiberaceae > Boesenbergia > Boesenbergia rotunda. The sequence goes on from JAGFNQ010000397.1 coordinate 601,972, forward strand.
TCGACTAGCTCGCTTGTGCCCGGAGTTAGTTAGCACTGAAAAGGAAAGGGTCAGGTTGATGCTCAAGATGCTGAGGCCTCAGATAGCTTTGAATGTGGCCGGCAGTGGTAATAGACCACAGACTTCAAAGAACTAGTAAGTAGTGCTTTGATCACTGAGCACTACTTGAATAGTATAAAGGCCACACGTGTGCAACAACAACAGGCATCAGCCCAGAAGTCCCAAGGGAATCCTCAGAACCAACAAAACTGGAAAGGGAATTCAGGCAAGAGGAAGCAGTTGGACCAGAAGACTTCTGAGGGCAACAAAGGGGGCGCATCAAGCAAGCAACTCAAGTATTCTCCTTGCCCGAAGTGTGGGAAGACACATCCTGGAGTATGTCGTCAGGGCATGAGCGGATGCCATATTTGCGGAGCAGAGGGACATATGATGAAGGCTTGCCCTAACCGGTCGAGTATTGGCGGATGTTATATCTGTGGAGTAGTAGGGCATCTGGCCAAGGCTTGTCCTAAAGCAAAGCCGCCTCCACCACAGCTCCTTCAGTACGGGGGTGGATCAGCCCAGTTGCACCATATGCAGTCAGCAATGGAGGGACCCTATTTCAGTCAAGCGAGAATGGAAGCCCCACCAGCCACGACCAACGCCAGGATTTTCGCCATCACCAAGGAAGAGGCGGCAAATTCTCCTACTATGGTCACAGGTCGAATACTCATCTCATCCCAATATGCTGTTGTGTTATTCGATACTGGGGCAACCCATTCCTTTGTATCCATGTTTTTCTCTAAGAAGCTAGGGATCCCACCAGAAAGATTGAGTCAGGAGTTCTTAACAACTTTACCATCGGGGGAAGTAATGGCCTCTACTGAGAGGCTGAGGGCAGTACCAATCTGGATTTCCAACCGAGAGCTCTACAGTGACTTGGTAGTCCTTGAGATGAAGGATTACGATGTCATTTTAGGGATGGACTTCTTGAGCAAGTACAATGCTTCTATAGACTGCCGCAAGAGAAAAGTCAAGTTCACACCAGAAGCAGAACCTTCATTTGAGTTTATTGGAGACCCAAGGAGAAAGACAAAGAGGTTCCTATCTACCTTACAAGCTCAGAGAATGTTAGAGCAGGGGTGCTCTGGTTTTCTAGCTCATATAGTGGATGCAAGTCAAGGAGAAGGATTGAAGAGAGAAGAAGTGAGGGTAGTCTGTGACTATCCTGAGGTGTTTCCTGAAGAGTTACCAGGACTCCCTCCCAATCGGGAAATTGAGTTTGAAATTGAGTTGGCCCCAGGAACCAACCCAATTTCGAAGGCACCTTATCGCATGGCGCCAGCAGAACTGAAAGAATTACAAGAACAATTGCAAGAGCTGCTCGACAAGGGTTTCATCCGCCCTAGTCATTCACCTTGGGGAGCTCCTGTACTGTTCGTTAAGAAGAAAGATGGATCTATGCGAATGTGCATAGATTATCGAGCTTTGAATAAGGTAACCATCAAGAACAGATATCCTTTGCCAAGGATAGATGATTTATTTGATCAGCTGAAGGGAGCCACAGTGTTCTCCAAGATAGATCTGCGATCAGGTTACCATCAGCTTAGAGTGAAGGAGAGTGATGTGCCAAGGACTGCTTTCAGTACAAGATATGGGCACTACGAGTTTGTGGTCATGCCCTTTGGAGTGACAAACGCCCCTGCGACGTTTATGGATCTAATGAATAGAGTGTTCAAGGACTTTCTTGACAAGTTCGTCATTGTCTTCATTGATGATATCCTAGTGTATTCAAAGACTCAGGAAGAACATGAAGAACACCTGAAGATAGTGTTGCAGACCTTACACCAGAGGGAGCTGTACGCCAAATTCTCAAAGTGTGAGTTTTGGCTGGACCAGGTGGCCTTCCTAGGCCACATCATTTCCAAGGAAGGTATTATGGTAGACCCAGCCAAGATTGAAGCAGTTAGTAACTGGAGTCGACCAAGGAATGCCAGTGAGATCAGAAGTTTTCTGGGTTTGGCAGGGTACTACAGAAGGTTTGTGGAGGACTTTTCAAAGATAGCTTCTCCACTTACAGCCCTTACCAGAAAGAATAAGAAGTATGAGTGGACTAAAGACTGTGAGCAGAGTTTCCTTGAGTTGAAGAAGAGACTGACCAGCGCTCCTATCCTTACAGTACCCGAAGGTGATAAGAGCTTTGATATATACAGTGATGCATCAAAGCTAGGACTTGGAGCAGTCCTTATGCAAGAAGGCAAAGTCATAGCTTATGCTTCCAGACAACTCAAGGACTATGAAAAGAATTACCCCACTCATGATCTGGAGTTGGCAGCTGTAGTCTTTGCTCTAAAGATATGGAGGCATTACTTGTATGGATTGCAGTGTAAGATTTATACAGATCACCAGAGTCTGAAATATTTCTTCACTCAGAAAGACCTCAATATGAGACAGCGAAGGTGGCTCGAGTTAGTGAAGGACTATGACTGTGAGATTCTTTACCACCCTGGTAAGGCAAATAGAGTAGCAGATGCACTGAGTAGAAAGACTTGTGCCACTTTGATGTCCTTATCAGCATTGGCACCACCATTACAGAAGGAGATAGTAGATTATGGAGTGGAGATTATTGATGGACAGCTAGCCCTATTGACACTAGAGTCAACTTTGCTTGAAGAGATACAGAAAGAGCAAGCTGAGGATTCTGATATCCAAAGGATCAAGCAAGAGGTGCAAGAAGAAGAGAGTAAAGAGTTTAGAGTATCTGACAGTGGGATACTCTATTATGGTGACCGTTTTGTGTCCCTAATAGTGAAGAGCTGAGAAAGAAGATCTTGAAGAAGCCCATGGAACTCCCTATCAATGCATCCTGGTTCCACTAAGATGTACCAGGATTTGAAAAGAAGATTTTGGTGGTTAGGGATGAAGAGAGACATAGCTAAGTATGCCAGCACCTGCCTGACATGTCAGAGAGTTAAAGCAGAA
>JAGFNQ010000397.1:605837-699343 GCA_024364735.1 Boesenbergia rotunda
TTTTCTGGTATTATTAGGGATTTTTCAAATTTTATAGCATTTTTTTGGATTAAAAATAAAAAGAAAAAAATAAAGGGTCGTGGGATTTGATCCCGCGACCACAAGGCAAGCAAAGCCTTAAGGGCATCCAGGTAACCAGCTGGGCTAGGGTATCAAGCACAAAAAAGATGAAGCGAAATAATATTATAGTTGATTTAGCCCGTTTCATGAAGAGGTATTTAAACTTCCACTTAAGTTGTGTTAAGACCCTCTTAGGGTTTAGGGCGGCCAAACGGCGAGCAAGGATGGGGCTGCGAAAACAGGGAAGAAAAGGGAGGTTTTCTTCCTCCTTCTTCTTCCTCTGAAGTAGAAAACCTAGGGCTTCTTCCCTAGGGCCAAGGGTGAAGTTTTCTTGCAAAGGAAGAGGAAAAGAACCCTACGCTAGGAATTTCGAGATACTTAGTGAGTTTTCTTCAAGAAAAGGGTAAGTAGATCACTCACCTGCAATAGGAGTAGTTTTCGTATGTAAGATCTTGTTGTAGAACCATGTTTTATGATGCATGCGTTAAGATTATGGTTAGCGTGTGTTTTAAGTTCTTAAAGATGCATGTTTTTCATGATAGAAATTTAATTTGGTTTAGATTTGGTGTATGTAAGCTAAGCATGATAAGATTTATTTGTGAAGAGTCCCAAAAATGAGGTTGGGTTAAGGGCACGCAAGGTGCTCGATGAAAGTCCCAAGTAAGAAAGGTAAAGGTTTTAAGTGCAAAGTTATGCAAAAGTAAGATCAGTTGATAAGTATAAGTACTGTAAGTGAGAAAGTATTTTATTTCAGAAAGTGACATGTACCGGGCAAATGGAAGGCCCACCGAAAGATAGAAAGAAGCTCTAATAGGGTGGGTGGCTAGCTACCCCACAACCTATTAGAGAAGCACGCAATTGGTACATTGATACCATGGTACAATGTCAAGGCCTAAAGAAAGTTGAATATTATTTTCAAGTATATAAGTATTTATAAGTGTTTTAGCTTTGAGTACATGTCTTTATTTCAATAAGTTCACATTGATACTTGCAAGCATGATAAAGGGTAAGAGTAAAGAGGTTAGTGTTTTTAATGTATGAGCATGTTAAGTTTGCAAATGTTTTATGCAAGTAATGTTTTCAACATGATTGAGCATGGATAAGTATATGTAAGTTTTCCCATGTGCATGTATTTTGGAAGTAAGCATTCTTTGAAAAGAGCATGTTTATCCCTTATCGTTTGGATTTGTGAGTTAGGATTTACTTACTAAGCAATTTGCTTATTAGTTGCATTTTCCTTCTATTGCAGATAAAGGTAAAGAAAAAGCATAAGTTAAGGAGGCGAAGGGACTTGCTTTGATGTTCAGTGGCGGCGGAACCGTGGAAGAGATCTTTGGGCTAAGTCTTGTAGAACATGTGTTTGGTGTTTTGAAGTGGTAGAATGAATGACTTTGTTTAAACTACGCATAGAGGTTAAGTTTGGTACAAACTCTAGAGTGTTTTGCTTACATTTTGATAGTTTTGTTAAATTCGCAAGGATTCTAATTTCAAGTTATTGGATTCGTTTTGAGTTGCTAAGATGTTTATAAAACTAGTATAGAGTATAGAAATGGAGTTATGTTCTTTGTATACATTGGAGGTATGTGAATTGTGGACTTTTGAAACAAATTTTTCGGGTCTGAAAATGCAGGTTTTCAGGCGTGCCAGTCGACTGGTACAGAACCAGTCGACTGCGCCTAATCGAACAGGACCTTCTGTTCGATGCACCCAGTCGACTGCCAAAAGGCCAGTCGACTGGTGCCGCGGCCCAGAAACTTTCTGTGGCCGATACCAGTCGACTGGCTATATAGCAGTCGACTGGTACTCATTGAAAAGAAGTGGTATAGAGCAGCTGGTTAGTGCTTTCAGTCTTTACAACTAAGAGGTCTAGGGGTCAAATCCTTGCAAAGCAAATAAAATGAAATTGTTTTGTTTTTTTTGAAAAAAAAAGAGAAGGAGGAAAAAAAATTTCATAGCAAGTTAAAGGAAGTCCAGTAGTTATAACCTAAGGCTAAGAATAAGGTAAAGTTAAGGTTAAGTAAATGTTGCGCCCGCCTTAAGGAAGAGAGAGAGAGAAGTTAAGGAAGGCAGGTCGTCACAGAGTGGTATCAGAGCAAAAGGTTTCTACCCTTCCGCCACACTGACATCAAGCATCAATCCTGCCGCCTGCCAAGTAAGAAGTTCATATGTTGTAGCTTTTGTATACTTTTCATTATTGACTGCTAGTATTAGTAAGTGAAAGATGATAAGAAAGTATGTTAGTATTATTATATGCTAATATGTGCATGGAGATAATGAAGTAAGTTAGTAAGAGATAATGAGTTTTTATTTTCTTTACACTATAGAGTAAGAGAATGGCAAGAGGACATCTCAGAATTGTCCGAAATGAGGAGCAAGCTCCTAGAAGGCAAGAGGCAACATAGTCTCTTTATGATATAGAGTAAGAGAATGTCAAGAGGACGTCCTAGAAAGGCCCAAAATGAGGAGCGAGCTCCTAAAGGGCAAGAGGCAACAAAGTCAGTACCACCACCAAATCTTTTAGAGGTGGTGGCTTGGTTACAAAGGTAAGTTGTAGAATAGCAGCAAGTTATTGCCACCATGATGACTAACTAGTAGGCCGCTCCGATTACCCCGCTGGTGGAGAATGTAGTGGCACCAGTTGTGACCGACGATCCATCGATTACATCTATAGTCCTGGCAAGGGGGGGGGGGGGGTAAGGCAAGAAGCGTACCTCATCTAGTGGTAGAAACTGAAGCCAGAGAACTTCTTAGGCACAAGTGAACCATGGGATTCTCAAGCATGGTTCAAAATGTTGGAAAGCAAAGTAGAGCAACTGGACTGACCTGAGGTAGAGAAGATAAAGTGCGTCTCCTTCTGCCTTACTAGAGATGTTAGAAGGTGGTGGGAGAGAGTCAAGGCCAAGAGAAATGTCCGCCAGAAGACATGGGCCTACTTCGAGACTGAGTTCTTCGACGAATACTTTTACATGCGACTAACCAACAAGTACTATGATGAATTCACGGAGTTCAGACAAGGAGAACTATCCCTGGATGAAGAAGTGAAGAAGGTTAATCAGTTAGCTCGTCTGTGCCCAGAGTTAGTTAGCACTGAAAAAGAGAGAGTCAGGCTGATGTTGAAGATGTTCAGGCCTGAGATAGCGTTAAATGTGGCCAGCGGTGTTAGTAGACCGCAAACCGCAGAAGAATTGATAAGTAGTGCCATGATCACTGAACACTACTTAAATAGTATAATGGCCACCCGTATGATATAGAAGCAAGTACTAGTCCAAAGATCCCAGGTAACCCACAGAATTGGAAAGGGAACCCAAATAAAAGGAAGCAGTGGAACCAGAGGACTTCTAGGGGCTAAGAGCAGTACCAATCTGGATTTCTAACCGAGAGCTCTATAGTGACTTGGTAGTCCATGAGATGAAGGATTACGATGTCATTTTAGGGTTGGACTTCTTGAGCAAGTATGGTGCTTCAATAGACTGCCGCAAGAGGAAAGTCAAGTTCACACCAGAAGCAGAACCTCCATTTGAGTTTATTGGGGTCCCAAAGAGAAAGACAAAAAGGTTCTTATCTACCTTACAAGCTCAGAGAATGTTAGAGAAGGGGTGCTCTGGTTTTCTAGCTCATATTGTGGATGCAAGTCAAGGAGAAGGGTTGAAGAGAGAAGAAGTGAGGGTAGTCTGTGACTATCCTGAGGTGTTTCCTGAAGAGTTACCAGTACTCCCTCCCAATCGGGAAATTGAGTTTGAAATTGAGTTGGCCCCAGGAACCAACCCAATTTCGAAGGCACCTTATCGCATGGCGCTAGCAGAACTGAAAGAATTGCAAGAACAATTACAAGAGCTGCTCGACAAGGGTTTCATCCGCCCTAGTCATTCACCTTGGGGAGCTCCTGTATTGTTCGTCAAGAAGAAAGATGGATCTATGCGAATGTGCATAGATTATCGAGCATTGAATAAGGTAACCATCAAGAACAGATATCCTTTGCTAAGGATAAATGATTTATTTGATCCGCTGAAGGGAGCCACAGTGTTCTCCAAAATAGATCTGCGATCAGGTTACCATCAACCCAAAGTGAAGGAGAGTGACGTGCTAAGGACTGCTTTCAGTACAAGATATGGGCACTACGAGTTTGTGGTCATGCCCTTTGGAGTGACAACCGCCCCTGTGACGTTTATGGATCTAATGAATAGAGTGTTCAAGGACTTTCTTGACAAGTTCGTCATTGTCTTCATCGATGATATCCTAGTGTATTCAAAGACTCAGGAAGAACACCTAAAGATAGTGTTGCAGACCTTACACCAGAGGGAGCTGTATGCCAAATTCTCAAAGTGTGAGTTTTGGCTGGACCAGATGGCCTTCCTAGGCCACATCATTTCCAAGGAAGGTATTATGGTAGACCCCGCCAAGATTGAAGCAGTTAGTAACTGGAGTCGACCAAAGAATGCCAGTGAGATCAGAAGTTTTCTGGGTTTGGCAGGGTACTACAGAAGGTTTGTAGAGGACTTTTCAAAGATAGCTTCTCCACTTACAACCCTTACCAGAAAGAATAAGAAGTATGAGTGGACTAAAGACTGTGAGCAGAGTTTCCTTGAGTTGAAGAAGAGACTGACCAGCTCTCCTATCCTTACAGTACCCGAAGGTGATAAGAGCTTTGATATATACAGTGATGCATCAAAGCTAGGACTTGGAGCAGTCCTTATGTAAGAAGGCAAAGTCATAGCTTATGCTTCCAGACAACTCAATGACTATGAAAAGAATTACCCCACTCATGATCTGGAGTTGGCAGTTATAGTCTTTGCTCTAAAGATATAGAGGCATTACTTGTATGGAGTGCAGTGTAAGATTTATACAGATCACCAGAGTCTGAAATATTTCTTCACTCAGAAAGACCTCAATATGAGACAGCAAAGGTGGCTCGAGTTAGTGAAAGACTTTGACTGTGAGATTCTTTACCACCCTGGTAAGGCAAATAGAGTAGCAGATGCACTGAGTAGAAAGGCTTGTGCCACTTTGATGTCCTTATCAGCATTGGCACCACCATTACAAAAGGAGATAGTAGATTATGGAGTGGAGATTATTGATGGACAGCTAGCCCTATTGACACTAGAGTCAACTTTACTTGAAGAGATACAGAAAGAGCAAGCTGAGGATTATGATATCGAAAGGATCAAGCAGGAGATGCAAGAAAGAGAGAGTAAAGAGTTTAGAGTATCTGACAGTGGGATACTCTACTATGTTAACCATTTATGTGTCCCCAATCATGAAGAGCTAAGAAAGAAGATTCTTGAAGAAGCCCATGGAACTCCCTACTCAATGCATCCTGGTTCCACTAAGATGTACCAGGATTTGAAAAGAAGATTTTGGTGGTCAGGGATGAAGAGAGACATAGCTAAGTATGTCAGCACCTGCCTGACATGTCAGAGAGTTAAAGCAGAACACCAGAGACCAGGAGGTGTCCTACAACCCATTCAGATTCCAGAGTGGAAATGGGAAGACATAGCCATGGATTTCATAGTTGGTCTACCAAAGACAACTAATGGCTATGATGCTATTTGGGTGATAGTAGACAGATTGACCAAGTCTGCCCACTTCTTGGCCATTAGAGTGTCTTACTCAATTGAAAAGTTAGCCCAATTATATGTGCAGGAAGTGATCCGACTACATGGAGTCCCGAAGACCATTATCTCTGATAGGGATGGTCGTTTCACTTCACACTTTTGGGAGTGCGTACAGACAGCGTTAGGCACCAAACTGAAATTCCGCACAGCTTTTCATCCCCAGACTGATGGACAGACAGAGAGAGTGAATCAGGTTCTAGAAGATATGCTCAGAGCTTGTGCATTGGACTTCAAGGGCAGTTGGTGCAAGTATTTGTGTTTAGCTAAGTTTGCCTACAACAACAGTTACCAAGCCACTATTGGTATGACACCCTATGAAGCTCTTTATGGTAGGAAGTGTAGATCTCCCCTCTGTTGGTATGAAGGTAGTGAGAAGAAGGAAATGGGGTCACAGACTGATCTTATAGATGATACCACAGAAGCTATAAAGAGCATCCGCCAGAGGATAGAGACTGCTCAGAGTAGGCAGAAGAGCTACGCCGATGTACGCCATAGGCCGTTAGAGTTTGAAGTTGGGGATACAGTTTTTCTCAAAGTAGCTCCTGTTGGGACCGAGTGCATGTCGACAAGGATACGAGTTCGTAAAATTTTAAATTTTTACGTGCAGCGGAAGAATTTGCATAAAATAATTTCCCAAATTATTTTAACTTCGTATCTAGCATGCAACCTTATGGTGTGTTGGCATAATCATAAAATAAAACTTTGCGGAAAAGTAAACTAATTTACATTATACCTCTCGTAACTCGAAGTAAGGGACGAGATCCAACCGTAGCGTCCCTTGGAAGCTCCGCCTCTATTCGCGTCCACGCCGAGTTTTCTTCGGGATGACTTCGCAAAGTCACAAGTTTTATGCCGACGAGAACTACTAGATTCTCTATAGGCACAACAAGGAAGATCAAGAGAAGAAAAGGAAACTAACCACCAAGAAAACGGAATCGAATTCCGGGAAGAGAGGAGTCGCTATCCGCTTCTTCTTCTTCTTGCTTCGTTTCTTCTTCTTCTTGAAGCTCACGGCAACAACCTTGCTTGGGTGTAGGTTGGGCGCCGACCCTAATATGGCTAGGGTGGGCGCCGGCCCTAAGGGAGGGAGAGGAGAAGGAGAAGAGAATATGAGGGAGAGAGGGAGCTACTTCTCTTGACAACTCAATTGGAATTAAGGGCTTGCCTTTGGTTCCTTTATATAGTAGCATCTCCCTTGCCAAGTCTCCTCTTAACGGAATTAACGGAATTAGTTATCATAAGAAATTTATCCTATAAATTCTCTTATGAATTATTCCGTTTAAACCAAATTTTATTATAACCAACTTTATAATAAAACTAATTAGTTATCATAAGAAAATTTATCCTATAAATTCTCTTATGAATTATTCCGTTTAAACCAAGATTTTTATAACCAACTTTATAATAAAACTAATTAGTTATCATAAGAAAATTTATCCTATAAATTCTCTTATGAATTTTATTATAACTAACTTTATAATAAAACTAATTAATCTTCTCTTTAAATTATGGAATAAATTTTATAAGAAATTTATAAACTTTCTTATTATGGAAAAATCAATTCATAATTGATTTTATAAAATTAAAATAAACCAATTCATGGATTATTTTAACTTCCATAAAAAAGAATAAATTTCTATAAATTTATTTATATAAATTTCTTTATACAAATTTATTTATCCATAATTTATAAAATAAATCACGCTAGATCTATTTTATTAATTAAACCAAAATTAATTGGTTTACTCCCTCTATTGTGGCCGGCCATCCAAGGAGGGTTGGCACCCTCTTTGGCCGGCCCAAACCAAGCCGAACCAACGCGAATTAAACTCATTTAATTCGCCCAAAAAGCCTTCAAAAGACTTAGCCATTTTTAGCTTCCATTGCGCCTCTGATCAACTCAGATTCGACTTATTTCTCTTGATCGGAAAATCCAATTTTCAACTCGTTTTAAATCCCTCGGATTATTCGTAGTCCATGTGACTAAATAGGCTTTCGATTTATGTTGGCCGTCTATAATTAACCAATTATAGAACGATCATGAGTGGCACCTAGTAGTACATCATGACCCCCAATTAATCGAAAGATCAACGGTTTGACCTCAGAAGAAATTATTCTGAAACCCTTCAGTAGCTCTAATGAATCGTGCCCCATTCCCTTCACCATCTTATACCCACTTGGTTCAGGACACGGTCTATTTGTGTCAGTCCCCACTAGGCTGACTACGTCACACCTAGCCCAAGTAGTGTCTTTCTCGTCCTTTGGATTTCTAGTTACTCTCATGTATTTTAGAGACTCGTACTCCAAACATGATATACTCTGGCCAGAGGTTTTGAGTAACAATCCGACGATAGGCCTGGGTATACATCTCCTCGCAAGGAGTGGTGAATCCTTTGTAGGCTGTTCAAACATCTTCAGGCACTTCGGCTTATACCCAATCATCCTGGGTCCACACCTCCTTGGAGATGCTTGCTTAAGATGTTAAAGTATAAGTCACCATGACCAAGATGACTTGAACACCGCAAGTCAAAGGAACATCGCACTTAAGCCGCAGTAAGAACTTCATTGACATATCTATAGATAGATTCCATATGAAGTCTTACAGCTAGTCACTCCAATGAACTAGTTCCCTTAACTAGCACCCATGATTATCTCCGGACATCCCAATGTCACCAGCCAGTGAGAATCAGCTGATTAGAGAATAACTCATGCTAGTCTCAATAGAATTGATAGTGTCCGTATTTATCAATTCATCGACTAGGGATATTTTCAATACTTCACATTTGCACATTTAGAGATAATCACTAGTTGTGATCCCATCACAAATTCTCTTATGCTGTGAGTTGTATTGCGGACATTCAGTAGATGAGTTTAAGATCCCAATCAAATACACAAGCATGTATACTCAAATAGTGAATTATCATTTATAAAATTAAATGTTTTACAATCATAAGGCGATTGCCTTAGGACACTTCTCTCATATCACTAACAGCTCCTATGAAGGGTGTGATGAGATTTGGCAAGAAAGGTAAGCTAAGTCCTCGATACGTAGGGCCCTACCCAGTGAAGAAAAGAGTTGGCAAAGTATCTTATGAGTTGGAGCTACCCTCAGAGATGTCAACAATACACAATGTGTTCCATGTCTCAATGCTAAAGAAGCATATCCCAGATGCCAACCAAGTGATTGAGCCACAGATGGTACAAGTGCAAGAAGATCTCAGTTATGAAAGTCGACCTATTCAGATAATAGATCGAGCAGACAAGAAGCTGAGGAACAAAGTGGTACCATTAGTGAAAGTCTTATGGCTGAATCAGAAGTATGAAGAGGCAACTTGGGAATCAGAAGATAGCATGAGGCAAAGGTATCCAGAGCTATTCTAAGTTCGAGGATGAACTTTTTATAAGGTAGGGAGGATTGTAACACCCAATAATTTTCTAGTATTATTAGGGATTTTTCAGAATTTTATAGCATTTTTTCAGATTAAAAATAAAAAGAAAAAAAATAAGGGGTCGAGTGGGATTTGATCCCGCGACCACAAGGCAAGCAAGGCCTTAAGGGCGTTAGGGTAACCAGCTGGGTTAGGGTATCAAGGACAAAAAAAGATGAAACAAAATAATATTATAGTTGATTTAGCCCGTTTCATGAAGAGGTATTCAAACTTCCACTTAAGTTGAGTTAAGACCCCATTAGGGCTTGGAGAGGCTGCGCGAACAGGGAGCTTGGGGGCTGCGAAAACAGGGAGAAAACAAGGGTTTTCTTCCTCCTTCTTCCTCCTCTTGAGTGGAGAGCCTAGGGCTTCTTCCCTAGGGCCAAGAAGTGGAGTTTTCTTGCAAAGGAATAGGAAAAGAACCCTACACTAGGAATTTCGAGATACTTAGTGAGTTTCTTCAAGAAAAGGGTAAGTAAATCACTCACCTGCAATAGGAGTACCTTCGCATGTAGTTTTCTCGTTGTAGAACCTTGATTTTGTAATCTAAGTGCATGCTTGGAGAATATTATTTATTGTGTGATTTAAGTTTCTCAAGTATACATGTTTTTAATCATAGAACTTGAATTGGAGTAGAATTTTATATGTGTGATCTAAGTATGGAAGACCAAGTTCTTGAAAAGTCCCAAAATTGAGTTTTGGGTTAAGGGCACTCAAGGTGCTCGATGAAAGTTCCAAGTGAGAAAGGTAAAGTTTTGTAGTGCAAAGATTTATGTAAAAAGAAAGATAGCTTGATAAGTATAAACATTATGAATATGAAAGTATTTTACTTTTGTAATGTGACATGTACCGGGCAAAAGAGAGACCCACAGAAAGTTAGAAAGAAGCTCTAATAGAGTGCGGTGGCTAGCTACCCCGAAACCTATTAGGGATGCGCGCATTGGTACATTGATACCATGGTACAGTGTCGATGCCTGAGAAAGTTGATTATTATTTTGAAGTATATGAGTTTATGTAAGTGTTTCAATTTCCTTAAGTGCATGTTTGGTTATGTATGTTGACATGGTTACGATATAAACATGTTAAAGAGAAAGAGCAAGGAAGTTAGTATTTTAAAGTATGGAAATGTATCATTAGTAAGTTTCAAAAGAAATCATGAGCATGTTAAGTTTGCAAGTGTTTTGATGCTAGTAAATGTATTCAATCATGATTGAGCATGATAAGTGTAGGAAAGTTCTCATGTGTAAATATTTCCAAGTGCATGTATTTTGAAGCAAGTATTCTTTGAAAAGAGCATGTTTATCCCTTATCGTTTGGATTTGTGAGTTAGGATTTACTTACTAAGCAATTTGCTTATTAGTTGCATTTTCCTTCTATTGCAGATAAAGGTAAAGAAAAAGCATAAGTTAAGGAGGCGAAGGGACTTACTTTGATGTTCAGTGGCGGCGGAACCGTGGGAGAGATCTTTGGGCTAAGTCTTGTAGAACATGTGTTTTGGTGTTTTGAAGTGGTAGAATGAATGACTTTGTTTAAACTACGCATAGAAGTTAAGTTTGGTACAAACTCTAGAGTGTTTTGCTTACGTTTTGATAGTTTTGTTAAATCTCGCAAGGATTCTAATTTCAAGTTATTGGATTCATTTTGAGTTGCTAAAATGTTCATAAAACTAGTATAGAGTATAGAAATGGAGTTATGTCTTTGTATGTCTTGAAGGTATATGTTTTGTGGATCGATGGAGATGGTTTTCAGGTCTAAAATGCAGGTTTTCAGGCGTGCCAGTCGACTGGTTCAGAACCAGTCGACTGCCCTATCGAACAGGACCTACTATTCGATGCACCAGGCGACTGCCAAGAGGCCAGTCGACTGGTGCCACGCCCAGAACCTTATTGTGGCTGACACCAGGCGACTGCCAAGAGGCTAGTCGACTGGTGCCGCGCCCAGAACCTCACTGTGGCTGACACCAGGCGACTGGTCTCTTGACAGTCGACTTGTGCCGCTGGGAAAAAAAAATATTTCCAAGAAAAAGGGAAGGGACTCAAGTAGTTGTAACCTAAGGCTAAGAACAAGGTAAAGTTAAGGTTAAGTAAATGTGGCGCCCGCCTTAAGGAAGAGAGAGAGAGAAGTTAAGGAAGGCGGGTCGTAACATGAAGAGCTTCCAAGCTCTGATACCACTTGTAGGATCGGTGCCGTCGATAGAGGGGCGGGGGGGTGAATATCGACTCGAAAAATCTTCGGAACATCATCGTTCATTTGTTCTAGTCAAAGAGTTAGTACACAACGGATATAGAAAAGGAAGAAAGAACAAACAAAGACTCATGGGATTTATTTACTTGGTTCCCGACCCCCCTGGGTCAGTACGTCCAAGGCCTATGTACTCGGCGTGAGTCCACTAATGGTCTCTTTTCCGAAATTTCCGGAGGCGGAGAATACCCGACTTACAGATTGGATTACAAGCAAATAATAAGTAAATTGAAATACAACTTGTAAATAAAACGCAAACCAAAAACTCAGCCAACTCTGGAAGTCTGAAGCGTCGCACGCTTCTTCCTGGAGCGTCCTTGGTCGTAGAACTTCGACTTGAGCACTTTTGCTTTGCAGAAAATGATTAGGCCGATGTGGAAATTGATTTATGGCATTGAGGGGTCGAACCCCTTTATATAGCATCATCTAGGGTGCCCTAGAGGCCTCTGAGATGCCTTATAGGCGGTCAAACCTGATCCGCAATCCCAAATTCGCGAATGGATAAAACATACCTTCCCAAGCGCCCTGGACCTTCCTAGGCACCTGGGAAGTAGGGTGCCTGAACCTTGAGGGCGCCCTGAAGCCTGGGGCGCCTGTATTAACATAGGCACCCTGGATGCTCCTCCCAGGTCCTGTTTTCCCTGAGTTTGATCTTCTGTCTTGCCTCCAACTCTATGTACCTACAAGACAACAACCACAAGATAAAACACAAATAATCTTAGCCTTAGTTAAGTGGTTCTGAATTTGGATTTCACCCGAAACCCTAGGTCGAACCAACGCCTAGTGTTCCCTTTCCTGGGGAACGCGTCCTCACTTACTCCACACTGGAGAAGTTGCGTATGCTAATCGAAGCCTCCGATTGAACTTTCGCTTAGCCTCCGAGAATCGAAATCTCGAGATGTCCGACCTCGACCCATCTCTACTTCTGTTCTTGATCCCCACTCGACTAAAGCTTTGCCAACCGGGACCTCCGATTGGACTTTTACTTGGCCTCCGAGAACTCGGATCTCGAGTCGATCGACCGCAACCTGTCTCTACTTCTGTCCGACAACCCTTTCTCGGCAAAGACTCCGTTGCCCGATGCCAATCTAGGACTTAGTTCTCAGCCCCCCGGACCTAGACTTCGTCCCCAGCTTCACTCACTAGGACTTAGTCTAACCTAGCTTCACTCACTATGACCCAGCTTCACTCGCCAGGATTTAGTGCCCGGCTTCACTCACCAGGACTTAGTCAAACCTAGTTTTCCTTGCTAGGACCCAGCTTCACTCACTAGGATTTGTTCAATCAGAATCACTTCTTTGATAGTCATCATAATCTGACTAGACTTCCTCAAATCTTTAGATAAATGTAATTCCAAACCTCAAGTCTGGTTTGGTTTAATCCCTTGGTCAAACTGACCAATCCTGGGTTCTGGTTCACTCTGCCAAACATCAGATCCTGTTTGGCTAACCCTTTGTCAACCTGATCAAACCTGGGTTTACCCTACCAAACATAAGGTCCTGTTTGGTTTAACCCTTGATCACTTTGGCTAACCCTTACCTTGTCTAAGATATATTGTTCCTAACTTAAGTATATTGTTAATCATCGAAACCCTAGAGGAAGACATCGCTGATGCATCTTGCACCAACAATATTTACATATATTCTCCACCTATTATCAATATATGTATCTCCCCGTGTTTAAGATATCGAATGTTCATTGATTAATTTAAATTACTGACAATTTTAATTAATCAACATCTAACTCCTTGATTAGTACCACTCATACTTATCATTATGTTGGACCAAGTCCACCTGTAGGACTAACATGATGAACCTTATGAGCTCATCAAGGGGGCATCATCATCCCGACTCACCAGGACACAGTTTTCGTCTATAATCAATGGCACACCATGTAAATAATATTATTTCCAAATTTACCGGGCCTATCGATTTAACAGAATAAATCTCGCCCATTGGTAAATCAAAGAAATAAATACTAAGTGTTAGATCGTTGCCGGTCCGCTAGAGGGGGTGAATAGCGGTTTGTCGATTCTCTTTACTCTACAAGATTGTTAGCGCAGCGGAAATACAAATAAAAACAATAATAACAAAGAAGCAATGCAAACAAACCGATTTTAGTTGGTATCCACCCCGGTCGGGTGACTAATCCAACAATCCGTCGGTGGATCAAACCTCGGATAGCCTCCGGCTATCACGTGTCGCTCCTTGTGGGTGGAGAAACCTCACCACAACACCAAACAAAGCTCTGGACACGAAGACTACTAACTTTCCCTTAACCAAGACAAGTTTCGTCAAGAAACTCAGCCACCACGACGTTCTCTTTAAATAGGACTCGGGGTTGATTTCTCGCTACTAGTCGACTGCCCCCAGGGCAGTCGACTGGTGCCAGCCAAATTCGACCGTTGACACTCCCAACGTTCGAATTTACCAGCTCACCAGCCACCTACCAGTCGACTGCCCCCAGGGCAGTCGACTGGTCCCTAGCTGAACCCTTTCCCGAGTACATTCACACAGCACTCGATCCTCACGACTCGACTGACTCCTCCTCCGCAGCCTCGACTGTTGCCTTCACGCCCTCTTCATCTTCGGCCCTCGTCCCTCAGATGCGCACGCAAACCTCCAGTTTGCCTCCATGCCACCCTTAACGTACGCCTCAAAGTCCGCGCCCATCAGCTCATCGTCCCTGCTCTCCAAGGTCCCTCGGATGCGCACGCAAGCCTCCAGCTTGCCTCCATGCCATCCTTCACCGTACTGAGGCCGTCCAGTCAAATCCATATGCGTAACCTGTACACCCTGCACACTCAACATACGCATATAAGAATACAAGGGAAAACCTAACTTAAACCCTTTGCCCAAACATCAAAACCTATGGTCACTCCGAACCATCTTAGGGCTGATTGCTCCAACAATCTCCCCCTTTTTGATGTTTGGCAATCCGTTTAAGTTAGGAAAGCAAGATAGTAGTAAATAGCAAAAATAATGCTAAATGAATGCATATGCAATGCATAACTGGATCCTATCCCAAGGCATCCCACACCTAACCCTCCAAGTTAGGAATTTTACACCTAGCCCTCCAAGCTAGGATTTTCACCACCTAACCCTCCAAGTTAGGATTTTCCCACACCTAGCCCTCCAAGCTAGGATTTTCACCACCTAACCTTCCAAGTTAGAATTTTCTACCAAATCGGGCTTTTTAAAGCTTCTCCCAAGCTCCCTCTTACACTGGACTTACAAAGGCTTTTTAAGAACCTTTCCAAGGTTCCCCTTACGCCAAGAATGGAGCAACTATGCTCCCCCTAAACTTAGGGTTTCTTTCTAGCAAAGGTATTGGTTTCCCACTTAAACACAATATTTCTCCCCCTTTGCCATACATCAAAAAGAACCCAATAATTACCTAATTATTGGTTCTTTAAATCTCCAATGATCCTAAACACAGTGTACTAGACCCCATACACATGTTTCTTATCACTTGGACCCAAGTCAGCTGCCGAATACCCACACTAGCCCTGACCAGTCGACTGCCCCCAGGGCAGTCGACTGATACTCTGATAATTAGTTTTCTATCCGAATTTCAGAAACGCGTCAGAAATTCCACAAATCTCCAAAAATTCCTAAATTTCGTGGAGAACTTTGTGGTACCCATACCTACTTGGGAAAAATACATTTCACCATGTATCTATCCCCATTCCCAAGTTTGGTACAAAACCCAAAAGTTTTCTTATGAAAATTAAGGCAAATAGGAGACAACCTCCCCCTTAACCCATGCCTTCTCCCAATCTTCATTTTTCCCAGGTCAAGTTTTACCCAACTTAACCTCCTAAACACCATGTTGAGTTATCCCCAACCCAACATCCGAGTTCTTCCCCTTTTGGACACCATTAAGGCTTGCTCCCAAGCAACCTTCCCCTTAGTGTCAAAAAGAACTCAACAACACTCTAAAATATTCTAAAGTTTGCAAACACACTTGCTTGGATATACCCAATCCTAGAAAAATATGATATCATGAAAATATCAAGCGTGTTTGAATTTTGGTACACATCTAAGTTTCTTAAGAATTTTGCATTAAGTATCAACTTTCAAATTCGTTTCTAATTCCATGTGTTTGTCAAATCTACCCATCATAATTCGACACATGGAATTGCCCTCAATGTTCCCTGTTTAACCTCTAAATCTTAGATACCTAGGGAACCTTATCAATCCTTCTTGATTTCCATAAAATCCAATAAATTCTTATCAAATCATGGGATAACACTTTATTCAAGGAATGTGAAATCATAACCAAGAATTTTAATCCTAAACCATATCCCATAACCAAGTTTGCAATTTCTGATTGGCCAACATTCTCATTTTCAATTTCAGCCTACGGACCAGTCGACTGCCCCTGGGGCAGTCGACTCCCAAAACTCACAGAATGTTTCTGGGCTCGAGACCAGTCGACTGCCCCATGGGCAGTCGACTGATACCTGAAATTTCAGGTTTTCAGGCCGAAATTCAGAAATACCCTAAAAATTCTACAAATCTCCAAAAATTATGAAATTTCGTGGGGAGATTTGTGAAGCCAATATCTACTTGGGAAAAATATGTTTCCAAATAAATGTACTCCAAATCCCAAGATTGGCACGAAATCCTACTTCTTCTAAAATGTATCAAATGAGCTCATCCTAAAAGTGCTAATTCTCACTTCTCTTTAATGCATCCTCTTCTCCTTGATCACAACTCATTTATATCATTGAATTATATGATGTTCCACCATTAAACCTCACTTTTGTCAATTAACTCTCCTCATTTATATCATTGAATTATATGATGTTCCACCACTATTATCACAATAAATTGTGATAGATATGGGCAACCCAGGAATGACATCCAAGTCCATGATGAAGTTCCTGAGCCATACATCTTCCTTGGCCGCCTCTGAAGCTGCCACATACTCAGCTTCCATGGTGGATTCTGCCACGCATTTCTGCTTGACACTCCTCCATACTATGGCTTCACATCCTAAAGTAAACACATACCCCAAGGTAGACTTACTTTTGTCCCTATCCGATTAGAAATCTGAATTCGTATAACCCACATGGAGTAATTGATCAGCCTGGTAAACCAGCATATAATCCCTAGTTCTTCTCAGGTACTTCAGTATATTCTTTACCACAGTCCAATGTCCCTGTCTAGGGTTACTCTGATATCTGCTAAACATGCCCAAGACAAAGCAGATATCCAGTCTCATACACAGCATAGCATACATGAGGCTTCCTACAACCGATGCATACGGAATCGCCTTCATCTCCTCTATCTCCTTTGATGTTTTATGGAACATCTCCTTAGATAGAGGAACTCCATACCTGAAAGGTAGAAAACCTTTTTGGAGTTTTCCATGCTAAAACGAGCTAGGACAGTGTCTATGTATGAAGCTTGAGATAAGTACAACATCCTTTTCTGACGATCCCTTATAACCTTGATCCCATGGATGTGCCCTGCTTCTTCTAAGTCCTTCATATCAAGCTGTTTGGAAAACCATACCCTTACATCTGATAATACTTTGACATTGTTGCCAATGAGCAAAATATCATCTACGTATAGTACAAGAAATACCACTGCATTTCTGTTACATCTCTTATATACACAAGACTCATCCAGAATTTGAACAAATCCATACAACTGGATTACTTCATCAAAGCGGATGTTCATTGTCATTGGTCTAGGGATCAGGTTCATGTTCATGAAGGACCAAGTCTAAAAGACTCTCCTAACAATATGAATCTATCAGGTTGTCTAACAACCCTCCCACTATGGTGAGGTACCACTTGTGTATCTTCTGTGGCACGCGGTACAGTGACTTGTGGTATGTTCTCTTGTACCATTGGTACTAAGGTTGGAACGTCCCCTCATAATTCGTCAAGAATAATGCTACTCATGGGCTTGTGGTTCATCACATAATCCTCCTCTAGGAATCGGGCATTCGTGCTAACAATTACCCTCTGATCCTTAGGACTATAGAATAGACCACCTTTCGTACCCCTAGGATAGCCTATATGAGATTCCAACATATCAGTATCTCTCTTCAGCACATGTGCTGGACTACTCTAAATACGAATATGTCTTAGACTAGGCTTTTGCTCAGTCCACAATTTTATGGGAGTAGAGGGTACTGACTTAGATGGTACCAAGTTCAGTATGTACGTTACTGTTTCCAGAGCATATCCCCAGAACGAATCCGGCAACTCGGAGTAGCTCATCATCGACCTAACCATCTCCATAAGAGTCCTATACCTTCGCATTGCTACACCGTTCTGTTGGGGCATACTGGTTGCAGACAATTGGGATTGAATCCCAGTCTCTGATAAGTAGGTCCTAAATTCTCCCAAGAGGTACTCGCCACTACGATCCGATCGTAGTGTCTTGATACTTTTACCTTAATGTTTCTCCACATCAGCCTTGAATTCTTTTAACTTATCAAAGCATTCAAACTTGTGACACATCAAGTAAATGTACCCATACCTTGAATAGTCATCTATGAAAGAGGCGAAGTGTAGCGGCCCCGCCTCTATGGTCCCCGCAGGCAACCCTCTAGGCCGGTGACCCTACGGTCTTCCCACCCCTTGCAGTGGGTTTTTGGTTTCCCCAGGATTCGAACTCTAGATCTCCAGGCTAAGTACTAAAGTTCCTGAATCCTGGTACTAATCCTGGGAAGGCAAAAAACCACTGTCAGGGGTGGGAAGACTGTAGGGTCGCCGTCCTAGAAAGTTGCCTACGGGGACCATAGAGGCGGGGCCGCTCTGATACCATATGTAGCGGCCCCGCCTCTATAGTCCCCCCTGGCAACCCTCTAGGTCGGCGACCCTACGGTCTTCCCACCCCTGTAGTGGGTTTTTCCCTTCCCCAGGATTCAAACTCTAGACCTCCAGGCTAAGTATTAAAGTTCCTGAATCCTGGTACCAATTGAGCTGTAGCTCAATTGGTACCAGGATTCAAGAACTTTAGTACTTAGCCTAGAGGTCTAGAGTTCGAATCCTTGGGAAGACAAAAAACCCACTGCCAGGGGTGGGAAGACCGTAGGGTCGCCGGCCTAGAGGGATGCCTGCGGGGACCATAGAGGCGGGGCCGCTACATAAAAAGGCGCCTTTTTATTTATGTAGCGGCCCCGCCTCTATGGTCCCCGCAGGCAACCCTCTAGGCCGGTGACCCTACGGTCTTCTCACCACTGGCAGTGGGTTTTTTTGTCTTCCTCAGGATTTGAACTCTAGACCTACAGCTCAATTGGTACCAGAATTCAGAAACTTTAATACTTAGCCTGGAGGTCTAGAGTTCAAATCCTGGGAAAGGCAAAATCCCAATACAGTGGTGGGAAGACCGTAGGGTCGCTGGCTTAGAGGGTTGCCTGCGGGGACTATAGAGGCGGGGCCGTTACATATGGTATCAGAGCGGCCCCGCCTCTATGGTCCCCGCAGGCAACCCTCTAGGCCGGTGACCCTACGATATTCCCACCCCTAGCAGTGAATTTTTGCCTTCCCTGGATTCGAACTCTAGACCTCCAGGCTAAGTACAAAAGTTCCTGAATCCTGGTACTAATTGAGCTACAGCTCAATTGGTACCAGGATTCAGGAACTTTAGTACTTAGCCTGGAGGTCTAGAGTTCGAATCCTGGGGAAGGCAAAAATCCACTGCCTGGGGTGGGAAGACCGTAGGGTCGCCGGCCTAGAGGGTTGCCTGCGGGGACCATAGAGGTGGGGCCGCTACACAAAGTATTCAAAGCCACCTCTAGCCTGGATAGACATAGGACCACACAAATCAGAACGAACCAACTCTAATACATCTTTGGCTCTATACCCCTTAGCCTAGATAGGCATCTTGGTCATCATACCTCCCTAGCAAGATTCACAGGTTGGGAAGTCTTCCACCACCAATGAACTGTTAGATCATTGCCGGTTGCTAGAGGGGGGGTGAATAGCACTTTTTCGGTTTGTTCTTACTATAATGGTTAGTGCGCAAGCGGAATATACTAAAATGAAACTAACCAAAGCTAACAATATTTATTTACGTGGTTCGGAGATGAAGACTCCTACTCCATGACAGTTCATGAGGTGGACGATCCCTCGATCCATCGGCGGATCACTCCCCGGATGCCCTCCGGCTAGCTCGCGTAGCTCCTTGTGGGTGGAGAAACCTCGCCATAACCTTGAGTACACAATCTGAGCACTTAGACTACTAATGAGCTCTAACCATGCTCATTTTGTCAAGAGTTCTCAGCTCAACCCGAGTTCTCTTAAATAGAACTCAACACTGAAACCCTCACCACCAGTCGATTTCTCATTTACCAATCGACTGGTCCCACTCAACTAGCCAGCCAACGGCTCTCTCAACGGCTAGTTTTTGAGTCCACCAGTCAACTGCTCCCAGGGCAATCGACTGGTCTCGGGTCAGAAACCTTCTGTGAGTTTTTGTGTTGGCTGGCAGTCGACAATTATATTCCCAGTCGACTGCTCAGCTTACAAACACACTCCTACTCACTCTAATGACCCTCCTCCATGCGTGCCTTCAGGTACACTCCCTTGGCTTGCCCCTTGAAGTCCTCTTCCACCGGCTATCGTCCCTCGGATGCGCACATAAGTCCTCGACTTGCCTCCATGCCACCCTTCACGTGTGCCCTTTGAAGTCCACATCCCGGCTTACCCTTGGAGTCCTCCTCCCTCAGCTCTTGTCTCTTGACTCTGTTGACTCTTCACCAGCAGCCTTGACTATTGCCTTCGCGCCCTCTTCATCTTCGGCCCTCATCCCTCGGATGCACACAAGCCTCCAGCTTGTCTCCATGCCATCCATCACGTATGCCTCGAAGTCCGCTCCCCTCGGCTCATCATCCCTACTATACCAAGGTCCCTCGGGTGCACACATGCCTCCAGCTATCTCCATGGCACCCTTCACCATACCGAAGCCGTCCAGCCAAGTCAATATGTCTAAACCTGCAATCCTGCACACTCAATTACACATATTAGATCACAAGGAAAAACCTAACTTAAACCCTTTGCCCAAACATCAAAACTCATGGTCACCCCAGACCATAGATTGCCTCAACAATCTCCCCCTTTTCAATGTTTGACAATACGTTTAAGTTAGGGAAAACAAATTGTGATAATAGAAATAACAATGCTAAAAACAATCATTTGGACTTACGTTGCCAAGACTCCATCTTGGACTTACACCGCCAATGTATATGCAATGCAAACATGGATCCAATCCCAAGGCATCCCACACCTAACTCTCCAAGTTAGGACTTTTCCCACACCTAACTTTCCAAGTTAGGAATTTCACCAAAACGGGCTTTTTAAAGCTTCTCCAAAGCTCCCCCTACTTTGGACTTACAAAGGCTTTTTAAGAACCTCTCCAAGGTTCCCCTTATGCCAAGAATGGAGCAACCATGCTCCCCCTTTATCTAAGCTCCCCCTAAACCTAGGGTTTCCCGCAAAGGCATGTTTGGTTTCCCAAATTAAACCCAACACTTCTCCTCCTTTGCCTAACATCAAAAAGACTCCAACAATATCCCAATTATTGGATCTTTTAATCCCCAATGATCCTAAACACAGTGTACTAGCCCCCCCATACACTTATTTTATATCATTTGGACACCAATCAGCTGTTGGAAACCCAATCCAACCCTGACCAGTCGACTGCTCCCTGGGCCAGTCGACTGATACTCTGAAAATTAGTTTTTTTTAGCATTTCTGACTCCAAATTCATAAATGCATAACTAATTTCACAAATCTCCAAAAATTCCAAATTTTGTGGAGAGGTTTGTGGTACCCATACCTACTTGGGAAAAATACATTCAACAATGTATCTATCACCATTCCCAAGTTTGACATAAAATCCAAAATTTCCTATGAAAATTAAGGCAAACAAGAGGCAACCTCCCCCTTAACCTATGCCTTTTCCAATTTTCAATTCACTAAGGTTAAGTTCTACCCAACTTAACACCATAACACCAAGGTTAAGTTTCACCCAACTTAACACCACAAATTTCCTATGTCAAGTTAACCCTAACTTGACACCCCAATTTCTCTACCCTAGAAACTTCTAGAAAATCCTAGAAAACCTGGAAAAAATCTAAAAATTTGCAAGCACATTTGCTAGGATATACCCTATCCTAGAAAAATATGGTTTCATGAAGATTTTCAAATGTGCTTGACTTTTAGTGCAACCTCTAATTTTCTTAAAAACGGTCATTTGTATCAACTTTGAAGTCTATCTATAATTCCATATGTTTGCTAAGGCTAACCATTATAATTTGACACATGGAATTGTCCTCAATTCTCCCCTTTTTATCTCTTAGTTCTAGATACATATGGGCTATCAATCTCTTTGAATTCCATTATATCCATATAGCCTTATTTCATTAAATCATGGGGTAACACTTTATTCAAGGCATATGAAATCATAATCAAGGATTTTAATCCAAAGCCATATTCTATCATCCAATTTTGCAATTTCTTACTATCCAATATACCTTTTCTTCTTAAAGCTACGGATCAGTCGACTGCCCCCAGGGCAGTCGACTGCTAAAACGAATAGAAAGTTCTCAGTGCTGAATTCACCTGGATCAGTCGACTGCCCCCACGTCAGTCGACTGATACCTGAATTTCCAATTTTTAGTCCAATTTCAGAAATGCCTAATTAATTCCTCAAATCTCCAAAAAATTTGAAATTTTTGGGGAGATTTGTGAAGCCTATATCTACTTGGGAAAAAATGTTTCTAAACAAATGTACTCTAGATCCCAAGATTGAACAAATTTTATTCTTCCTAGATTGTATCATTTTAGCCTATCCAAAAGTCCTAATTTAAGCCTCTCCTTGATATATCTTCTCACTTCTGGCCATAATACATTTCTAGCACTAAATTATATGATATTTATCCATTAAACCCTAATTTTACCAAATATAATCTTATTTTCATATTTTTCTCCATAAATCTCCTTTTATTGTGCCAAATCCCTAGGATTAAGACTCACTTTAGTCTTCCAAACACTTTTTGGCACATTTTGCAGTCCACCTAGACTTCCTAGAGAAACATCTCTTGAGATCCATTTACCATGGATCCCAAAGGCTCCTAGAGCTCCCCCTTGAGCTCTTAGCCCTAGCCACCTCCCTAGGTGACTCAATCCATACTAGATAACACCGGTGTGCCCCAGGTGATTCTTGGCCTCCAAAGTGAACCCTCTTAACCCTAGACACCTTGTCTTTGGTTAAGTCCTTTTCTTTTCCTTTAAATGGCACTCCCTTGCCATTTTTGGATTTCTCCTTCTTGCCATAATTATATGCTTCCCTAACATATTTCTTTTCCTTGGCATTGGAGACCTTAGACCGGTATCCCAACCCTGATCTATCATAGTTGGGTTTTAAACTACCCAACACCATGTCTAAACCCTTAGATCCAAACTTGAATCTTTCTAGAGTCTTTTCCAATTTATCAAGCTTTTCCCTTAAAGCTTGATTTTCCTTTTCTAGATTTCTAACCCTAGAATCCATATGTCCACTTTGGACATTCCTAAACCTACCCATTTTCCTAGGCATGTGTCTCCCCTTCTTGGGATTAATGTCATGATCCTTAGGTCCTAAGGTCTTGGATTTTTCATGATACATGCTTTTCCTATGGTTATGATCTACCTTGTTATTCCTATTCCTATCATGATATTTAAAACCATGATTATGCACAAGAAAAAAAATTTCATTAATACTAGCATGCATGGAGGAACTTGAATTTGAATTGCATTTTAATCTAAAGTTAGGGATTACCTCCCTAACCCTTGTAGTCCCTCCTTTTTGTGAGCTTCTCTTCTTCTTTTCCTCCTCCCATCTTCTAAAGTGCTCCATTTTCTTGAGCTCTCTACTCTTTGGGCACTTCGTGTGGTAGTGTCCTAGCTCACCACACGTGAAGCATCTAATTTTCTTTTTCTTCTCTTGGGCTTCTCCATTCCTACAACTCATGTTAGATTTAAAAGGGATTGAAATGAGTGTAGATTTTACCTCCTTTTTCTTACCATTTGGACAATTGTCCTTGTAGTGTCCCTTTACATTGCATCCAAAGCATGTAATATGATCCTTAGTCTTTGCTTTGGTGGAGGTTGGAGCTTTTGCTTGTTCTTGTAGGGATGAGGGTCTCTCCTCCCCCTCAATTCTTGAAATTGATACTTCCTCTTCTTCTCTTGAGGAAGTTGATGATTGTTCACTTAATTCTTCTACTTCACTTGAAGAAATTGACAATTCCTTTTCTTTTTCTTCTTCTTGACCCGTTTGACTTGTCTCCTTAGGCTCTTGAGCTTGTGTAGGATTCTCATGATATTCTACCAACTTGGTCCATAGCTCATGTGTATTTTGATATTCTCCTACACCACTTAACACATTAGTAGGCAAAATGTTAACTAAAGTTGCAATTACCTTTTCATTTGCCTTGGATTGATTTTGTTGCTCTTGATTCCAATATCTAGGCCTAAGCTTCTTCCCGTGTTTATCCTTTGGAATTTCGAATGGCTCTTCAAGCGCAATCCTAAGATCCCACTCCATCCAGAACCATGTCTCTATCCTTGTCCTCCAATATTCGAAGTCTTCATTGTCGTAGGGAGGTGGAGTGTAGATGTCATCCCCAAACTTGTCTTCCATCATTTTCCTCTAGCTTTCTTTGCTCCCTCGGCGATTAATCCAATAAGAGCAGTCCTTCCCTCTGATACCACTTGTTAGATCATTGCTGGTTGCTAGAGGGGGCTGAATAACACTTTTTCAGTTTGTTCTTCCTACAATGGTTAGTGTGCAAGCGGAATATACTAAAATGAAACTAACCAATGCTAACAATACCTATTTACGTGGTTCGGAGATGAAGACTCCTACTCCACGATAGTCCATGAGGTGGACGATCCCTCGATCCTTCAGCGGATCACTCCCCGGATGCCCTCCGGCTAGCTCGCGTAGCTCCTTGTGAGTGGAGAAACCTCGCCACAACCTTGAGTACACAATCTGAGCACTTAGACTACTAATGAGCTCTAACCAAGCTCATTTCGTCAAGAGTTCTCAGCTCAACCCGAGTTCTCTTAAATAGAACTCAACACTGAAACCCTCTCCACTAGTCGACTGCTCATTTACCAGTCGACTGGTCCCACTCAACTAGCCAGCCAACGACTCTCTCAACGGCTAGTTTTTGAGTCCACCAGTCAACTGCTCCCAGGGCAGCCGACTGGTCTCGGGTTAGAAACCTTCTGTGAGTTTCTGTATTGGCTGGCAGCCGACTATTATATTCCCAGTCGACTGCCCAGCTTACAAACACACTCCTAGTCACTCTAATTGCCCTCCTCCATGCGTGCCTTCAGGTACACTCCCTTGGCTTGCCCCTTGAAGTCCTCTTCCACCGGCTATCGTCCCTCGGATGATCACGCAAGTCCTCGACTTGCCTCCATGCCACCCTTCACATGTGCCCTTTGATGTCCACTTCCCAGCTTGCCCTTTGAGTCCTCCTCCCTCGGCTCTTGTCCCTTGACTCCGCTGACTCTTCACCAACAGCTTTGACTATTGCCTTCGCGCCCTCTTCGTCTTTGGCCCTCATCCCTCGGATGCACACAAGCCTCTAGCTTGTCTCCATGCCATCCTTCACGTATTCCTCGAAGTCTGCGCCCCTCGGCTCATCATCCCTACTATACCAAGGTCCCTCGGGTGCACACATACCTCCAGCTTGTCTCCATGCCACCCTTCACCATACCGAAGTCGTCCAGCCAAGTCAATATGTGTAAACCTGCAATCCTGCACACTCAATTACACATATTAGATCACAAGGGAAAACCTAACTTAAACCCTTTGCCCAAACATCAAAACTCATGGCACTCCCGACCATAGATTGCCTCAACAATCTCCCCTTTTCAATGTTTGGCAATACGTTTAAGTTAGGGAAAACAAATGTGATATAGCAATAACAATGCTAAAAACAATCATTTGGACTTACGTTGCCAAGACTCCATCTTGGACTTACACCGCCAATGTATATGCAATGCAAACATGGATCCAATCCCAAGGCATCCCACACCTACTCCCAAGTTAGGACTTTTCCCACACCTAACTTCCCAAGTTAGGAATTTCACCAAAACGGGCTTTTTAAAGCTTCTCCAAAACTCCCCTTACTTTGGACTTACAAAGGTTTTTAAGAACCTCTCCAAGGTTCCTTTTATTCCAAGAATGGAGCAACCATGCTCCCCCTTTATCTAAGCTCCCCCTAAACCTAGGGTTTCCCGCAAAGGCGTGTTTGGTTTTCCAAATTAAACCCAATACTTCTCCCCCTTTGCCTAACATCAATAAGACTCCAACAATATCCCAATTATTGGATCTTTTAATCCCCAATAATCCTAAACACAGTGTACTAGCCCCCCATACACTTGTTTTACATCATTTGGACACCAATCAGCTGTTGGATACCCAATCCAACCCTGACCAGTCGACTGCTCCCTGGGCCAGTCGACTGATACTCTGAAAATCAGTTTTTTAGCATTTCTGACTCCAAATTCAGAAATGCATAACTAATTCCACAAATCTCTAAAATTTTCCAAATTTTGTGGAGAAGTTTGTGGTACCCTTACCTACTTGGGAAAATACATTCAACAATATATCTATCACCATTCCCAAGTTTGACACAAAACCCAAAATTTTCTATGAAAATTAAGGCAAACAAGAGGCAACCTCCCCCTTAACCTATGCCTTTTCCAATTTTCAATTCACTAAGGTTATGTTCTACCCAACTTAACACCATAACACCAAGGTTAAGTTTCACCCAACTTAACACCACAAATTTCCTATGTCAAGTTAACCCTAACTTGACACCCCAATTTCTCTACCCTAGAAACTTCTAGAAAATCCTAGAAAACCTGGAAAAAATCTAAAAATTTGCAAGCACATTTGCTAGGATATACCCTATCCTAGAAAAATATGGTTTCATGAAGATTTTCAAATGTGCTTGACTTTTAGTGCAACCTCTAATTTTCTTAAAAATGGTCATTTGTATCAACTTTGAAGTCTATCTATAATTCCATATGTTTGCTAAGGCTAACCATTATAATTTGACACATGGAATTGTCCTCAATTCTCCCCTTTTTATCTCTTAGTTCTAGATACATATGGGCTTATCAATTCTCTTTGAATTCCATTATATCCATATAGCCTTATTTCATTAAATCATGGGGTAACACTTTATTCAAGGCATATGAAATCATAATCAAGGATTTTAATCCAAAGCCATATTCTATCATCCAATTTTGCAATTTCTTACTATCCAATATACCTTTTCTTCTTAAAGCTACGGATCAGTCGACTGCCCCCAGGGCAGTCGACTGCTAAAACGAATAGAAAGTTCTCAGTGCTGAATTCACCTGGATCAGTCGACTGCCCCCACGTCAGTCGACTGATACCTGAATTTCCAATTTTTAGTCCAATTTCAGAAATGCCTAATTAATTCCTCAAATCTCCAAAAAATTTGAAATGTTGTGGGGAGATTTGTGAAGCCTATATCTACTTGGGAAAAACATGTTTCTAAACAAATATACTCTAGATCCCAAGATTGACACGAAATTTTATTCTTCCTAGATTGTATCATTTTAGCCTATCCCAAAGTCCTAATTTAGGCCTCTCCTTGATATATCTTCTCACTTCTGGCCATAATACATTTCTAGCACTGAATTATATGGTATTTATCCATTAAACCCTAATTTTACCAAATATAATCCTATTTTCATATTTTTCTCCATAAATCTCCTTTTATTATGCCAAATCCCTAGGATTAAGACTCACCTTAGTCTTCCAAACCATTTTTGGCACATTTTTCAGTCCACCTAGACTTCCTAGAGAAACATCTCTTGAGATCCATATACCATGGATCCCAAAGGCTCCTAGAGCTCCCCCTTGAGCTCTTAGCCCTAGCCACCTCCCTAGGTGACTCAATCCATACTAGACCACACCGATGTACCCCAGGTGATTCTTGGCCTACAAAGTGAACCCTCTTAACCTTAGACACCTTGTCTTTGGTTAAGTCCTTTTCTTTTCCTTTAAATGGCACTCCCTTGCCATTTTTGGATTTCTCCTTCTTGCCATAATTATATGCTTCCCTAACATATTTCTTTTCCTTGGCATTGGAGACCTTAGACCAGTATCCCAACCCCGATCTATCATAGTTGGGTTTTAAACTACCCAACACCATGTCTAAACCCTTAGATCCAAACTTGAATCTTTCTAGAGTCTTTTCCAATTTATCAAGCTTTTCCCTTAAAGCTTGATTTTCCTTTTCTAGATTTCTAACCCTAGAATCCATATGTCCACTTTGGACATTCCTAGACCTACCCATTTTCCTAGGCTTGTGTCTCCCCATCTTGGGATTAATGTCGTGATCCTTAGGTCCTAAGGTCTTGGATTTTTCATGATGCATGATTTTCCGATGGTTATGATCTACCTTGTTATTCCTATTCCTATCATGATATTTAAAACCATGATTATGCACAACAATTTTCATTAATTCTAGCATGCATGGAGGAATTTGAATTTGAATTGTATTTTAATCTAAAGTTAGGGATTACCTCCTAACCCTTATAGTCCCTCCTTTTTGTGAGCTTCTCTTCTTCTTTTCCTCCTTCTCCCATCTTCTCAAGTGCTCCATTTTCTTGAGCTCTCTACTCTTTGGGCACTTCGTGTGGTAGTGTCCTAGCTCACCACACGTGAAGCATCTAATTTTCTTTTTCTTCTCTTGGGCTTCTCCATTTCTACAACTCATGTTAGATTTAAAAGGGATTAAAATGAGTGTAGATTTTACCTCCTTTTTCTTACCATTTGGACAATTGTCCTTGTAGTGTCTCTTTTCATTGCATCCAAAGCATGTGATATGATCCTTAGTCTTTGCTTTGGTGGAGGTTGGAGCTTTTGCTTGTTCTTGTAGGGATGAGGGTCTCTCCTCCCCCTCAATTCTTGAAATTGATACTTCCTCTTCTTCTCTTGAGGAAGTTGATGATTGTTCACTTAATTCTTCTACTTCACTTGAAGAAATTGACAATTCCTTTTCTTTTTCTTCTTCTTGACCCATTTGACTTGTCTCCTTAGGCTCTTGAGCTTATGTAGGATTCTCATGATATTCTACCAACTTGGTCCATAGCTCATGTGCATTTTGATATTCTCCTACACCACTTAACACATTAGTAGGCAAAATGTTAACTAAAGTTGCAATTACCTTTTCATTTGCCTTGGATTGATTTTGTTGCTCTTGATTCCAATATCTAGGCCTAAGCTTCTTCCCGTGTTTATCCTTTGGAATTTCGAATGACTCTTCAAGCGCAATCCTATTGTAACACCCGCCTTTTTTTTTCCTAAAGTGGCGTTACGTTAACATACTTAGGGCATGTAGACATCATAATGCAGCGGAAACCTTTAACTTACTCCTACATGCACTTACGACCATTTCTAGCACTATAACATGGGAACTTAGCGTAGTAACTTTATACTTAGCATCATATCATACTTAGCATCATGTCATTCGTAGCATCATGTCATACTTAGCATCATGTCATACTTAGTATCATGTCATAGAGTCATACTTAAACACATAACAGTAAAGATAAAGTTCTATCATGAGACGAGCAACCATATTGCTCCTTGGCCAAGTCACTATCACACACATTCTTTGATGCCCTCCTGCTGCTTCCTTACTGTCCCCTTGCATGATCTGCGGTATAAGGAAATAAGACTATAAGCACACAGGCTTAGTACGACTCTTTCCTACTCACTAAAACTATTCATCATTCATTCATGAGCACATAAGCCATTACATACTTAGTGCTTTACATACTTAGTGCTTTACTTAGAACATAAGCCTTTTCATCACTTAGCATACATTCATCATGGCATAAACATAACATAATCATCTTCATAGCATAGCATAAACATAATCATAAACCTTCATGGCATGGCACAATACTTGGCGTAGACATAAACATAACAAACATAACTTCATAAACATTCTTAGCACGAATATAAATAAAATCATGGCGTCCTATCTCAGTATAACATAGTTAGAACATGGCATCATAAATTGGTATGGACATCATAAAAAAAATCATGGCATTCTAACTTAGCATAAACATAATTAAATCATGGCATTCTAAACTAGCATGAACATAAATCCAATCATGGCATACTATCTTAGCATAAACATAATTACATCATGGCATCCTAACCTAGCATGAACATAAATCAAATCATGGCATTCTAACTTGACATAAACATAATTAAATCATGGCACCCTAAACTATCATGCACATAAATAAAATCATGGCATTTTAAACTAGCATGAACATAAATAAATCATGGCATCCTAAACTAACATGAACATAGATAAATCATGGCATTCTAAATTAGGATAAACACAATTAAATCATGGCATCATATAGTAACATGAGCATAAACAAAATCATTTGCATAAATATATCTTGCATAAACTTGCTTTGCATAAACTTACTTTGCATAATATTCTTATCATAATTATAATGCATAACATGGATGAATGCATGAGACAATTGCATATATATAAGGATGCTTAACCTTTTAAAACATACTTTTAATGCTTAAACATATTCATCATATCATTGGGCCCTTGCTTGTACCACATACATACATCATAAGCGCGCATCCCTAAGTAAATACGAGGTAGCTAGCCTCGACCTACTAGGGTAAGGACAGCATAGTTGGTAGTCCCCGAACCGAGGCGTTCTTAAGGTGCCCATCCCTGTTACCCAGCTCCGGTAGGGCCAGAACCGTGGACAGCTTCGGTAGTCCAAAACCGGGGCGTTCTTAAGGTGCCCATCCCTTGGACCCATACTTCGGTCTGGTACAAGCCCATACATAAAGTAAAATACTTTTCATTCTTCATCATTCATAGCATATTCATTCGTTCATCATTCTTTCATCATCATTATGCCTTAAAGGCATCATCATGCATAGCATATTCATTCATTCATCATACTTAACCTTCATTCATCATTTTCATTCTTAGACATGGCATAGGTACACATCATTCATATAGCATGGCATACATACATAAACATGGCATACATTCATATCATTCGTAAGACATGGCATACATACATATCATTCATACATCATGGCATACATACATATTCTTCCTAAATCATGGCACATGTCTAAACATACTATGACCTAACATATATTTCATGACATATAAGCTAAAGGTTTAGTTAACATGGAAATTCTTTCACCTTACTCATGCATACCTCCTAATAACCTTTACCCAAGCATTTTGGTAGGTTTAACCCAACCCTAGTCCTAGGTTAGATCCTTGGCCGAAACTTCCAGGCCGTGGGGGGCATGGAGAAACTCCATTAAAACCCCAAATCAATTGCTTAAACCCTACCCATACCTTACCATAGGGCCATTGGGCCCTTACATGAAATAAGTCCTAACTTTCCACCCTAATAGGGTACTTGGCCGAAACCTATAGGGTCTCTAGGCCATGTGAGACATTCACATAAACACCCTTCGTCTCCCTTATATCATGATAGAACATACAACATATACTTAGGGTTTAAAACCAACCCTACCTATGGGCCCTTCCTGTTGGCCGAAACCCTAGGGTACTCTAGGGTATCCCAAAAATTCCCAAAAATTATATTTACTTACTACACATCATAAGGGGACATTAATCAACATTATTAAGATTTTTGGCATAATTATAGACCCCAAAATCATGGTGGCCAAAACCCACAAACCTAGGGTTCTTGGTTTCCTTACCTTGTTGTTGGCCGAAACCCATAGGGTCACTAGGGTACTCCAAAAATTCCCAAAAATTATATTTACTTACTAAACATCATAAGGGAACAGTAAAAAATATTATCAATATTTTTGGCATAATTATAGACCCCAAAATCATGGTGGCCGAAACCCACAAACCTAGGGTTCTTGGTTTCCTTACCTTGTTGTTGGCCGAAACCCATAGGGTCTCTAGGGTACTCCAAAAATTCACAAAAATTATATTTAACCTCTACACATCATAAGGGAATATTAAATAACATTATCAAGATTTTTGGAATAATTATAGACCTGTAAATCATGGTGGCCGAAACCCTTAAACTTAAGGTTCTTAGTTTTGTTTCTTTCATGTTGGCCGAAACCCTAGGGTGTCCTAGGGTACTCCAAAAATTCCCAAAAATTATACTTAACCTCTACACATCATAAGGGAACATTAAATAACATTATCATGATTTTTAGCATAATTATAGACCTGTAAATCATGGTGGACGAAACCCTTAAACTTAAGGTTCTTAGTTTTGGTTTCTTTCATGTTGGCCGAAACCCTAGGGTGTTCTCGGGTGCTCCAAAAATTCCCAAAAATTGTACTTAACCTCTACACATCATAAGGGAACATTAAATAACATTATCATGATTTTTAGCATAATTATAGACCTGTAAAACATGGAGGCCGAAACCCTTAAGCATGAGGGTCTTGGTTTTCTTTCCTTTCAACATCAAATTCGAAAACTAACCAATATATCATGATAAAAATCATGGAAATCATAGGGAAATATTATACCACAGGTGAGGGAGTCTTACCTTGGGGTTTCTTGATTTTTAGACCTTAGATGGGAAGAAGAAGGAAGACTTGTTGTCTCTTGATCACCCCTATCCTTGGAACCTTAGGAAACCTTTAGATCTTGGTGGTAGGACCTTCTTGTAGAGTTTTCCCAAGGGAAAATCTCCCTTGTAGATTTCGTCTAGGATGAGAAAGAAGGAGGAAGAGAATGTAATTGATGGAGAGAAGAGAATAACTCCCAAAACCCCCCCTCTTTATAACCCATTAAGGTGGTTAATGAAGAGTCTCTCCATGACTCTTCATCTTCTTCTTAATCTCAACTTATATCCACTTCATTTCCTCATAGAAATCCCTTGCTAGGTGAGTTGGTTAAGGCTTACATGGTTGTACAAGAGGTCCAAGGTTCAATCCTTGGCTCATGCACCTTTATTTTTATTTTATTTTCATTTCATTTATTCTATTATTTTTATTTCTTAAATTCCAAAAATCCCCCTAAAATCACCCATAATTATGCCAATATTCCTAAATAAAATTCTTTTATATTTATATTAATTTTACCTAATTTATATTAATTTTACCTAATTAATACCCATTTTTGGAGCCCATTTAAAGCTCATTAGTACCTAGTTTTTCTCAATTTAAATGAGAAAATATGGATTTCTAGGCCCAATTTTACATAATTATTTCTGGGCCCCTCGGAAAATTATCTAGACATGCTCAATATTTTAAGAAAATATTAAGAGAATTTTCCGGGTCGTTACACCTATGATCCCACTCCATTCCGAACCATGTCTCTATCCTTGTCCACCAATATTCGAAGTCTTCATTGTCGTAGGGAGGTGGAGTGTAGATGTCATCCCCAAATTTGTCTTCCATCATTTTTCTCTACCTTTCTTTGCTCCCTCGATGATTAATCCAATAAGAGCAGTCGTTCCCTCTGATACCACTTGTTAGATCATTGCCGGTTGCTAGAGGGGGGTGAATAACACTTTTTTGGTTTGTTCTTCCTACAATGGTTAGTGCGCAAGCGGAATATACTAAAATGAAACTAACCAATGCTAACAATACCTATTTACGTGGTTCGGAGATGAAGACTCCTACTCCATGATAGTCCATGAGGTGGACGATCCCTCGATCCTTCGGCGGATCACTCCCCGGATGCCCTCCAACTAGCTCTCGTAGCTCCTTGTTGGTGGAGAAACATCGCCACAACCTTGAGTACACAATTTGAGCACTTAGACTACTAATGAGCTCTAACCAAGCTCATTTCGTCAAGAGTTCTCAGCTCAACCCGAGTTCTCTTAAATAGAACTCAACACTGAAACCCTCACCACCAGTTGACTGCTCATTTACTAGTCGACTGGTCCCACTCAACTAGCCAGCCAACGGCTCTCTCAACGGCTAGTTTTTGAGTCCACCAGTCAACTGCTCCCAGGGTAGTCGACTGGTCTCAGGTCAGAAACCTTCTGTGAGTTTCTGTATTGGCTGGCAGCCGACTATTATATTCCCAGTCGACTGCCCATCTTACAAACACACTCCTACTCACTCTAATGACCCTCCTCCATGAGTACCTTTAGGTACACTCCCTTGGCTTGCCCCTTGAAGTCCTCTTCCACCGGCTATTGTCCCTCGGATGCGCACGCAAATCCTCGACTTGCCTCCATGCCACCCTTCACGTGTGCCCTTTGAAGTCCACTTCCCGGCTTGCCCTTGGAGTCCTCCTCCCTCGGCTCTTGTCCCTTGACTCCGCTGACTCTTCACCAACAGCCTTGACTATTGCCTTCGCGCCCTCTTCATCTTCGGCCCTCGTCCCTCGGATGCACACAAGCCTCCAGCTTGTCTCCATGCCATCCTTCATGTATGCCTCGAAGTCGCGCCCCTGGCTCATCATCCCTCTATACCAAGGTCCCTCGGGTGCACACATGCCTCCATCTTGTCTCCATGCCACCCTTCACCATACCGAAGTCGTCCAGCCAAGTCAATATGTGTAAACCTGCAATCCTGCACACTCAATTACATATATTAGATCATAAGGGAAAACCTAACATAAACCCTTTGCCCAAACATCAAAACTCATGGTCACTCCGGACGATAGATTGCCTCAACATGAACCCAAGGGCCCATCGGCTATCAACCTTTGAATCCTACTAAGGTTAATATGACCAAGCCTTAGATGCCAAAGATATGTTTGGTTCATCTGGGTTCCTTCTCTTATTTTGTTAGATGATGAGCTATTAATTTCTATTTGCATCGTGGGAGATTTTGGTTCTAAAGTGTACAAAATTACCTATCAATGTACCTGAACAGATAATCTTTCTATTCCCTTTTTTATAACAAGAAGTAATAGAATATCCATCCTATATTATTTCAGAAACTGAAATGAAGTTCTTTCTAAAATTAGGTACATAAAAGCAATCTTCTCAAAACCAAAACTTTAATTTTCTATCAAAAAATATAATATCTTCCACTGCAATAGCTGCCACCTTCGTAGCATTGCCCAAGTAGATGGTGATCTCTTCCTCAACTAGTCGTCCGGTTTCCTGGAACCCCTGCAAAAAATTATAGACATGATCAGTGGCTCTCATATCTACACACCAGGTACCGGTAGATAACACCGCTAAACATGTTACAACTACTAAAGAAAAAGATATACCTGAATTATTCTTCTGACAGCGGGGACAGTTCGCCTTCCAATGTCCAGACTGCTTGCACATGAAGCACTTGCCTATCGGCTTCATCACGCCATCCTGAGGTCCCTATAATCCAGCCACTTTCTTTCCCCTAACTTGTTTCTTCTTCTTCTTGCCTTTCGATTTAGAAGTAGAAACCTTCTGAGCAAAGAAAGTATGTGAACTCTGAGGAGAAAACCCTTCTGCTGCCTGGAGTTCTGTCAGAAGTTCCACCAACAAATATGTACGTTTGTTCATATTGTAGCTTAGATGAAACTGCTCAAAACTCTTTGGTAGAGATTGGAGAATGATATCGACCTGGGTTTCCCCATCGATTTCTGCTCCAAGGATTTCCATCTCATTTAACCAAGCCATCATTTTGAGAACATGTTGTTGGTGCAAGTTACATCAGTGATGTCCTCCTCTAAGTGTTTCAATGTTTGACAATATGCTTAAGTCAGTGATACATTGAACAAGGGAAGGGTGAGTGAAGAAAACTGGACCAAAGTGAACCAAAGTCCTAGTTGACCTAGGCACTAATTCCTTGTTCTATGGAATTGAGCACTAAGACCTGGTGAGTGAAGCTAGGCACTAAGACCTGACGAGGGTTGGGCACTAAGTCCTGGTTCTAAGAATTGGGCACTAAGACCTGGTGAGTGAAGCTGGGCACTAAGACCTGATCGAGGGTTGGGCACTAAGTCCTGGTTCGAGGAATTGGGCACTAAGACCTGACCGAGGAATTGGGCACTAAGTCCTGGCCGAGGGTTGGGCACCGAAGACCTGGTTCGAGGAATTGGGCACTAAGACCTGGACGAGGGCTGGGCAAAACTCCTGATGAGTGAAGTTAGGCACTAAGTCCTGGACCTAGAGTTTGGGCATGAAGTCTTGGTCCGAGGGATTGAGCAACTTAGCTGAGCGATGACTAAGGACTAGAGATGGGTCGAGGGTCGAACGTCTTGAGATCCGAAAGTATCGAAGGCTAAGTAAAAGTCCACCCGAATGGACTGGGTGGCAACCGTCTCCTGAGAGGAGTAGGTGAAAGGCGCGTTCCCAGGGGTGGGAACTTGCATCGGTTCGACCTAGGGTTTCGCGGAAATCCGAAGTCAGAACCATTTCGCTAAGGCTAAGGTTCTATATATGTTTGCTTTGTATTTATGTATCTTGCAGGTACCTAGAATGGAAGACAAAGCAGGCAAACAACACACCACGCGGCTGGAAGCCAGGATGCTAGGTGCCCCCATCATCCAGGGTGCCTCAATGAATGGAGGCAAAACCTGGCTTTCATTCAGGCCCCCATCAGCTAGGGCGCCTTAGTGAAAGGAGGCAAAACAGGCTTTCATTCAGGCGATACAGGCGCCCTGGTTGAAAGCTGTATCTATGCTGCGAGTTCGAAAGAGAGATAAGTTTTGACCAAGGTCAATGAGGCGCCTGGGAGGTCCAGGGCGCCCTGGTCAAGAGGTCTATCTACTACGGCGAGTTCGGCGCAGAGATAAAGTTTGACCAAGCCCTTTGAGGCACCCCAGTCATCACAGGCGCCCCAATGAACACTATAAAAGGGGCTTCGACCCCTCAGCTCAGGACCCAACTTCTAAAACCATTCCAAGCTTCCTAAGTGACGACAAAATGCTAACGACGAAGCTCTACGACCAGGAGGCTCCGGGAGGAAGTGCGTGGCACTATGGAGGTCCAAATCGATCGAGTTTCAATTATGTTTGATCGGTTTGAGTTTACATTCTGTAGTTAAATTTATCTATCTTTTAGTTTGTAACTTTTGCACTGTAAGACGGGTTTCTCAGCCTTCGGAATGTCCAAAAAGGAGACCATTAGTGGATGGGCGTTCCCGTGCTTAGGGCGGGAACCAAGTAAAATCCCGTGTGCAATTTGTGTCATCTTTTATTTTTCTGTTTGATTTTCCGCTGTGCTACTAACGCTCTGTTTAGAACGAATATTCGTAAGTAGATGATCAAAAGCTTCCGCGAAAGATTTACGGTCAATATTCACCCCCCCCCCTTCTATCGACGGCACCGGTCCTACAATTGGTATCAAAGCCAGACCGCTCTTCACCGGACTAACCGCCGATGGAGCAAAGACGTCAAGAGTTGAGGGAGAGCCCAGGGGTGAATCAGGTACAATTTTATTTTAATGTCAGTTTTTAAATTTCATATCACGTGTTTTAAGTGCAGGGAGAGAGGACACAACAAAAATCAGTAAGCTACTCGTAAGAATCGTTCCTCACCGGCGGCGAAGGAAATACCAGCACCAGGAGTCCGGAGGAACAAGGATCACATCAAATGCTTCAAATGTGAAAAATACGGACATTACAAAAATAAGTGTCCGGCAAAGATACGCAAAATTTACGTTTCGAAAAATTTTCAAATTCCTGCACTATCCTATGTAGATAATTTAGATAATTTTTTTGATAAATTAGAATTACTGCATAGTCAGATTAACAGTTTTGTATGCTCAATTAGAAAACGTAAATATTACTAAAATATCAGAAATTAAGTATTTAATCCATAATGTCAATTCAAAAATTATTGAAATTAATTTTGAAATTAGATCTGATAATTTATTGAAATTAAATCTGAAAATGTTAATGATAATTCTAAATTTAAATTGAAATTATTAAGGATAATTTTAAAATTCTTAATGATAATTTGAATTTAAATCTGAAATTATTAAGGATAATTTTAAAATTCTTAATGATAATTCTAAATTTAAATCTGAAATTATTGTAGATAATTTTAAAATTCTTAATGATAATTCTGAAATTAATTCTGAAAATTGTGAGATTAATCCTGAAAATATTTCTGAGGTTAAAGATGATTTTTCTAAAATATTTTTGAGGATAATGAGAATATTTTAAGGATAATGGAGATAAAATCTTCTTAGATAACAATTCAATTATTCTCTTGAATAATCCTGAAATATTAACTAGTGGCCCAAATTACTCCAACTACTGTGATGATATAGAGGGATGTGATTTTAATGATCAGGATGTGGAGGAAATTGAAATTACGGCTATAGTTAATATAATTTACAAAGATTCAAAAAAATCAGAATTGTTAGAAAAACATGTAAAAATAAATAGAGAAGAAATAATGGATGAGTCAGAAATTTTCGAAATAATGAAAATTATGAACTTAAACCCACAACTATTAATTAATCATTTCAACATTAATTATTCCAGCCTTAATTAATTCTTAATTAATTCAATTAATCCTTAATCAATTCAAATTCAAAGTAATTCTTAATTAACTCAATTAATCCTTAATTAATTCAAATTAATTCTTTTTTAATTCAATTAATCCTTAATTAATTCAATTAAATCTTAATTAATTCTAATAATCCTTAATTAATTCAAATTAACTTTTAATTTCCTTAATTAATTCAAATTCAAATTAAGTCTTAATTGACTCAATTAATCCTTAATTAAATCAAATTCAAATTAATTCTTAATTAATTCAATTAATCCTTAATTAATTCAAATTCAAATTAATTGAAATTATTTTAATTAATCCTTAATTAATTCAATTCAACCTCAATTAATTTTTAATTAATTCAAATTAAACTTTATTTAATCATTAATTAATTTAACTTTAATTAATCTTTAATTAATTATAATTAATCCTTAATCAATGTAATTTTAATTAATTCTTAATTAACTTCAACTTCAATTAATTAATTCTATTAACTTAAATTAACTCTTAAATAACTCAAATTAAATAAAATCCTACCCAAACCACAATAATTAATTTAAAAAGATTAAATATGTCAAAGTGGGTTGGCATATTCGCAGGTTCACATGACATGTATCAAATCGGGAATTTGATACATTATTAGAAATATAATTAAAATGCCTTTGACTTGGTTGAATCTTGCATTAATGCCATGGACATGAATCTGCTATTTTTTTAATATATGTCATGTCATTCATGTTTAATTTTATGCATAATTTAGAACGGCTAAGGAAAAGACTAGTTGAAACTTGATCAACCTAGTATTAGATGGAGGTGAGATGATAGTATGTTGGGAAGCCGTTTGGTGGAACTAGCCGAACCTATCGATCCAAAACCTAAGCTAATTAGACCAAAATTTTTCATGAAGTAATTTGAAAATGAATTTTGATAAAAGGCTTTGTCAAGAAAGGGTTGTTGCTCCAATAAGGCTACGGCCAAAGAAGGCCTTTGTGCCTTGCCAAGACCTGGAAGCCGATTACCGAAAATCAAATTCACTTTACTATTTGATAAATTTGAATCTAACACAAGTTTTGAATAAATCTTAGATCTAACAATGAATTAAGAAAAATGATTCAAGTATCTCACAATGCACCCATAAGGCAACCATGCTTGCTGTATTGAGACATCTAGAATGGGTGAGATGTTAAGGACTAATAAATTGAAAAGTATTTTTCAAAATTTTTAGAATATCTTTCTAAAAATATATTTTCAAAATAGTGCTTCAACATAATAATGTTTTTATGGATATCATGATTGTCTGATTATTTATATATATTATAGATTTTCAAAATTATATCTTTTTGAAAAATTGTTTGACCTACACAATTAGACACAAGCCTCTTAGGTCAACACTAAAGTCCCTTAAGGCACTTAGATAGAGTCAAATGGTGTTGGATACAGGGGGAGTGTTTTAATCTTTTTAATCATTAATAATATTGTTCGAAAACTGTGCTTTAATTACTATCACTTATGTTTTTGAAAAAGCTTATACTTTAAAAATTATCTTCTTTCCAAATTGTAGTTTCGGAATTTATCTTCCTAAAAATGATTGTTCATTTGATTTTGATAAACCCTAAAAGTCACAGAGGAAGGTCTACTTCATGATCTACAAGGACTCCTAGGATGTGACAAATTTAGGGGGAGTCTAAGTCAAAAGAAAAATTTCTGACAAGTTTTTTTTGGAAATTATTTGTTTTGAATTATTAGATTATTCCTTTGATCTGAACTAAATCCTAAAGACTTAGAGGAAGAGTACTTGTGGTCAACAAGCTTCCTAGGACTGGGTCAAGTTTAGGGGAAGGTCAAACTAAAAGAATTATTTAATAACATAATAATATGTTTTCATGAACTGCATTATTAAGTCTTGTTGAAAACATAATGTTTCTATACTATCATTTTCATTTTTTTTTAAAATATCATCATTTTCAAAAACCTATATTTTTATACTTAGAATCAATTTGAAATAATATTTTTTCTTGAGTTTTGAAAATTTTCCAGGACATTTAAGGAAATGTCCTTGTAGTTAACAAGGTTTCCTAGGATTGTGTTAGACTGGAAAGGAAACCAAGTCAAGTAAAATATTATGTTTTCTAAACAATATTTTTCTAAGTACTTTCAAAATATAAGTCAAGTAATTTCTTTCAAAAGAACTTACACTTTTTACAGAACCAACATTTTTCAAAAGTACTTATATTTTCCAAAAATATATAATATTTTTCAAAAGTACTTATATTTTCCAAAAATACATAATATCATTCAAAAATGCTCATATTTTCCAAAATTGCAAATATTTTCAAAAAATGCATAATATCTTTCAAAAGTACTTATATTTTCCAAAAATGCATAATATTTTTCAAAATACTTGCATTGTTTTCAAAAACTCAATATATCTCAAAAGTACTTGCATTTTTGAAAATGATCAAAATATTTTTCAAAGGTAGAAATATTTCTTCAAATACTAGTATGTTTCAAAGATCATTTTTTTGTGAAAATGTGTTAAGCGTAAAAAAATCTTTCAAGAGTATTTTCACAACATTTTTTTAAGTATTTGCTTGCAATCTCTTGAAAAATCTTTTCTAAAATTTTTCTAAGGAAAATTTTTCAGATCAAACATTTTCTAGAAATACAAAATATTTTTTAGAATTGTATAATACTTTTCAAACTGGATTATTTATGTGGCTGGGGCACGCGAGAAGGGAAGAAGAAGAAGGAGTGGGTCGGCGACCGTCGACCGTCGTTACTCACAAGAACTTCCCACCCCGGATCAGTGGATTTTTGCCTTGGGCGGCCAAATTTCATTTTTGGCGGCCCAACAACCTGGCCCCTTTGGTCGTCGGCCGTCGACCGTCGTTACTCACAAGAACTTCCCACCCCTGGCCAGTGGATTTTTGCCTTCCTCAGGATTCGAACTCTAGACCTCCAGGCTAAGTACTAAAGTTTATGAATCCTGGCAGCCAAAAAACCACTAGCCAGGGATGGGAAGTTCTTGTGAGTAACGACAGTCGACGGTCGATGACCAAAGGGGCCAGGTTGTTGGGCCACCAAAAATGGAATTTGGCCGCCCAAGGGGCTGAGGGGTCGGGTCGACGGGCCGGGTCATTACAATAAAAAGACGCCTTTTTTCATTTTTTCTCTTTTTTTATTTTCACCTCTTTTGTTCTCTCTTTTTCTTTTTTTTTCTTTTTATTCTTTCTTCAAATCTTTTCTATTTTTTTTATCTTACTATCTTTTTCTCCCTTATTTTTTTGTCTTCTTTCGCTATCGTCTGACAATTTATTTTTGGTATCAGAGTCAGGTTATCGGATACCTTGAGGACTTGTGGATTTATGGTGTCTACTTGTTTTACGAGTCTTTTTGGATTTGTTCGGATTGGTTTTATCGATGTGATTGTACTTTGGGACTGGGCAGCGGCAGGACCTCTCCAGGCGGCA
Organism: Boesenbergia rotunda; assembly: GCA_024364735.1. Classification (NCBI taxonomy): domain Eukaryota; kingdom Viridiplantae; phylum Streptophyta; class Magnoliopsida; order Zingiberales; family Zingiberaceae; genus Boesenbergia; species Boesenbergia rotunda. Next base: position 647,122 of record JAGFNQ010000397.1, read on the forward strand.
TATAGGTAAATTGGTAAAGTTAACCATTTGATCTTGTTTGTAATACTTGGTAATAATTCAATAGGTATGACTCAGAGTGCTTATGTTCCTGCGTCGAGACGTGGTCCGGGACGACCATGTAAGAGGACTTTAGAGTCTCAGGCTGCAGGGTCACCTAAGAGACCCACTAAGGCAGAGTTTGTTAGTCATAGCCAGACTCAACAGGATATTCCGAGGGGCCAGGATTCCCATACTCAGAGGGTCCCTTCCCCTTTTTCGTCGGTAGTCCCTACTATTCCTCCTGTTGTATCCGCTCCGGTATTAGTCACCGGGTCAGCAGGAATACCCCCTCTGGCAGATCCAGTACCAGTGGGATCAGTTTCAGTTTTCCCTTTTGTTTCGTCGGAGACTCCTGTTCCGACATATCCTACCGTTTCTTCTATGGCGACTGCTCTGACGCATCCGGTAGTTACCTTGGTGGTACTTGTTCCAGCTATCCTCACTATTCCATCAGAGACACCTATACCTCCTCCATCTTATCCTACTGTTCCATCAGCAGTATCGGTCCCATCTTATCCTACTGTTCCACCAGCAGTACCAGTTCCACATTATTCTGCGATTCCACCAGCGGTACCGGGCCTATCTTATCCGGCTATTCCACTTGGGATGCCTACTCTGATGTATTCTACTGCTCCCCCAATTATGACTACTTCAGCATACCACACTGCTCCGACTATGATGCAGGGCCCGGTGCTCCCTGCAGGCTCACCTGCATTAGCTGCCCACGGATTTCCTGCAGTACCTACGGTACCACCTGCAGTGTCCGTCTCGATCCTGCCGACGGCTCCATCCATGGTCCCTGCTTCGGTATTCCCCATTGTGCCCCCTACAGTATCTGCTTCTACAGGTGGCGTTATGGATCAAGCCCGGATTTCGATGCTGGCGGAGTCCGTAAAGGGTCGGTTCACGTTATATGATCAAAATTTTCAATTTCAAAACCAGAATTTTCAGTCACAACCATTTCAAAGTTTTCAATTCCAGGATCAGAATTTTCAGCAACCAATCCAAACTTCAAACCAACAATTTCAGCCCTATGATCAGAGTTTTCAGAATCAAAATTTTCAGCCATCTCCACCAAGTTGTGAGCCAAGTTTTCAGCAGTTAAATCAGTCCATTCATCCATTTGAGCAGCCTCCACAGTCTCCATTTCAGAATGCACATCCTACTCTTGGTCTTCAGCAACCTTATGTTACATTTCAAGACTAACAAGAGCTCCACACTAACCAAGGAGGCTTTGAGAATCCTGATTGGAGTGAGGCTCAACAACAAAGGATGATAGAGATGTTGCAACAAATACAACAACAACAGCAAAATTTTCAACAACAATAACAACAACAACAACGCCTTGCAAAATTGGTTGATCAATGGAATCAGATAAAAGCCCAAAGATCAGGAGAATCAGATGAATCTACAGGTGTAGGGGATTGCACTAAGCCCCAGGGACCACCACAATTAGAGGATGAACCAGAAAGTGTAGGGACTTGCTTGGTGGAAGCAAGAACCCAAGGATCACCTATTTTAGTTGAGTGTCCACCAGAACCTGAACCTGAAGTGGAGTAATTACTTGACCAGGAGGAGAATATGGATACATCTACTTTTGTAGAACCTCCAGGTATTTTTCAGCACGATCAGGTAAATACTCCTCCTATTTTTTCTAAAAATTGCTTAGAGGTACCTCAAACTGATTTTATTATTTGCAATACACTTGTGGATACATTTTTTGCAGAAAATAATTGTGAAAAATTCATAAGGGTACCTAGTGCTGAACTTGTTGAATATGAAACATGCTGTGATACATTAGATGTAAATGCTGAGTGTGAAAATTTTTTAGAGGTGCCTAGTATTGTTGACTGTTGTAATGAGTCTTTTGATATATCTTATGCTGCAAATAATTGTGAAAATTCCATTGAGGCACCTAAAGTTGATTTCATTGGTTGTAATACATTGCTTGATACATCCTTGGTAGAAAATAATTGTGAAATTTCTATTGAAGTGCCAAAAACTGATTTCATTATCTGTGATGAATTTCTGGATACAAATTTTGTAGGAAATAATTGTGAAAAATTTATTGAGGCACCAAGAATTGATTTTATTGGATGTGATGCAGTTTTGGATACATTTCATGCAGAGACTGACATTATTTTATTTCCTTCTTACCCTGCACGCTTGAGAGGGGTATTACATTATTTTGCAGGGTCTAGAAGACTGCAGGAGTGGGTGCTCCATCTGAACAGACTCCAGCCTCCTGGAAATTCTTTCAAAAGGTATCAAGAAGGAGGAGTTGATTGTACTCTAATTCGAAGCACTCCACCTCTTACATGGGTCTTATACCTAAATCGCCTGCGGCCACCTGAGCATTTTTCTGCAAAGTTCAAGTGTGGGGGAGTCCTAATTCTCTCTGCCACCCATGTTCCTCCACTACCACGATGGAGGCTACTTCTGGATCGACTCCGTCGACCAGAAATAAAGGGGAGATTGTTCTTTCTTGTAATTTCTTTTATTGCATGTTTCATTTTTATGCTTTCTAGAAGTAGAATTTTCTTTTAAATTGAGTCCTTGTCAATAAATGCACGTTAGTTCTTTTGGCACGTTTTCTTCATAAGTAGGAAAAATGTATCCCTCTAGGTTATCTCCATAGCATTTTAGAATCTCTTGGAAAATAAATTAAATTTGGTTGTTAAAACTTAGGGTTTGAGCTAATGGATAAAATCTTGGATGCTTGAGTACTACTTGGTTTTAGACTCTTAATTGAGGACTTGAGATGAATTGTTTTTGCCTAGTGAGAATTAGCCTTATACTTGTGATACACATATGTTATTGTACTCTAGAACTTGCTTAGGGTCTTTCAAAATTATATTTCAATGATTGGATCACATATATAGAGGCTAATCACTTTGTTTACCTTTCCATATCAATTTTGGCAAAAACCATGTTCATTCCATTTTTCTTTACTTATTTCCTACTCTTACCCTCACTTTTCTATGGATTTGTTTGCTTGGGATGTTTTCTTGATGCTACTTTGCCTGAGACGGACAAAGATTTAAGTGTGGGGGAGTGATTAGTGATTTGGAATCAATTTTTATCAAGGAGGCACTTCAATTCGAAAAAAAAAAGTTTGTGCCAAAGCAAGGAAAAATTTTTCTGTGAAGTATGATTGGATCAGAATTACTCACAGTTACAGCTGTACCTTGCTCGGAAAACTCAGAACCATATGCTAGAAGCTCAATTGCAGCTGTATAAATCAGGAAGTCTGAGTTGAGTTTGAGGAAGACTGATCAAAAGCTGAGAAAGAATCTGAAATTGCACAAATCTGAACTGCATTGCAACAGTACTGAAAAATCAGAGCTTGTAATCTGCCGAGATTGACTTGTAGCTGCTGAAACAATACAAACTGCTTTGGAAGGGCAGCTGTTCTGCAACCAAAATCAGAAGCCAACAGCTGACTTGAAGGACAAATCTCTGCATTCGAGCTGAAGAAGAAAAAAATCCGCAAAGAAAATAATGGCACACAATAGCACAATTCATTGCAAAAGAAAAAAATTGCTATGGAGCTTGACTCGGCCACTTTGCTAAGGAAGAATTGCAGCTGACTAATCTGATTCAATGCAGAAATCAGTGCCAAAACGGAGAATTTTTGTGCAGCTGGTCAAATTTGAGTTCAAGGAGAATCTGTGCAGATTATTTTCATACAAGCAGTTTAGTCACAAGTTTGGAAACAATCTCAAACTGAATTTGGGTTTGGAAATTAGTAATGCAGTGCTGAATTGACACAGCTGATCAGAACAAGAAAAGTTCCAGATCAGAAACAGAATTCAAAAGGGGACCAAAGGCTGAAAGAAGCTGAAAAAGTGCACTGCATTGCATTATGAGCATGTAATCCGCCGAGTGTTGAATTTGGAGCTACTGAAATTAAACAAACTGATCTGAATTGAAAGCAATGCAAGAATGGCTGACCAGAGATCAAAATTTCTGAAAATGGCAGCAGAGTTATGCTTGTGCAGTGGCCGAAAATTGACTTGCTCCTCAACCATTTTCGAGTGGGATACTTAAACTTTCCACTATCAATTGATGCAAATACTATTGATGCTATTGTTTTGAGAGATCAGAGAATTGCCATGAATCTGAAGTGGAGTTGGAATCTGAAGAAAAGAAAAAAGAAGAAGAAGAAGTGAAAGTAGTGTGCCAACTTGGAAAGACATGTATCAAGAGTGAGTTAAGAGGTTGTTGAGTGAAAATTTTATGTTGAGTATCTATTTGACTTGATATTATATGTTCTTTGATACAAATTTGATCTGAAAAGGAAAAAAAATATCAGAAAAGAGGGAAGGAAGCAAGAATTGGCACGCAAATGGAAAATTGGCACAATGACACCAACAAAGTTATTCTTCATCCAAATCAAAGGAATTACTCAAGATTTACTCCACCACGCTTTTGATTTCACTAGAGGATTGTCAAGGGGGCAGAGTTCATTGGAAACATCCTTGAGCACTCAAGTCTTCCACTTTATCAATTTTTCAATTTCCTTGATTTTTACTCAATTTCTTACCATTTTCCATGTTTTCATTTGTTTTTGTAGATATTGATCCCAATCATGAATAATGGTGGAGAATAGATAATGAGCAAGCCTATGGTAGTGCAAGAAGCTTATGTGTTTGAGTGAGCTCCACTTCCATCATCGACTTAGAACTTAAGGAGAGAGCCACCAAAATTTTCCTTGAAAGGCTAGTGATTTAAATTCATCTCAATGACTCATGATGGATGAAAAGGCTAAGTTGTTGATTTAAGGACAAGATACTAATCCATAGAGCTTAGATTTATGAGAATTGACAACCTTAGGTAATTTCTTTTCATTTTCTTCTAATTATGCTTAAGAAATCTAGGGGATACATACTTAGTGGTTTCGCGAGACGCTCAAGGTTAAGTGTGGGGGAGTTGATAGATACCATTTTGTTGATTATTTTAATTGCTAAAATCCATGACCCATGTTTTGCTTGCTTAATTGTGAATTTACCCTAGGTTTAGAACTTCCTTTTATTTTAGACTTAATTGCAAATTTACACATATTTGGATTATTTGGCCACTAAATTTTTGATCTATTTTTGTAGACATGAAAGGTTCATGGATCTAGGGCATATTGGGTCAAACTTGAGTCGGAAGTGACCCGGATCGAGTTATCAAGATTAGGATTAAATCTGGGCCGTCCGATTCAAAAGCGGCTAGATCTGAGCCATCTGGGACCATCTAAAGCAATCCAAGCTAGGGTTAGGGTTGATCAAGCACTCTAATCAAGATCTGAAGGTTTCATCCCAATCAAAGCTCAATCAACCGTTGGATCAAGCTCGAAGGGCTCTAGATTGTCCATTCAAAGATTAGGTTGATCTGGACCATCCGTTGCAAATCTAGAGGATCCGAGCTACCACGAGGCAGATCCTGACCCCAGATCATCATCATCAAATTTTGGATCAAATCAGAGCAAGATCAGCCGTTGGATTTTCTCAATTCAATCTGGACCATCCATTGTTAACTATTTAATCAAACTTCACCGCAGCTCTTCAGCTCGACGCGTCTTCGCCGCACAGTTCTTCATTCTTCATCCATTCTTCATTTTTTTCTTCAATTTTTCTTCAATCCGAGGCGCGACCGCATCATTCTCTCCTTTGAATCAAGTTCCAGATCATTGGAAAAGAGTTTCCGAGAAGAAGCTAGCTCTAAATTGCCCAAGAACAGGACTGATCGAGGTCTCATCAGTTTTGCCGTCGCTTCCTGGATTTCAATGCTGCGCACAATTTCATCCATCTGAGTAGTTCAGAGGAGTTCCCTGAAGTGCTCGGATCAATCCCAAATCATCATCGCAGCTGAGTTGAAGGAATTGGATGGGTTTTCGCATTTGAGCAGAGCTGAGCTAGATTTGCTTCGCAGAGGCAGTTTTTCGGCGATGTGTTGAGCTTACGGGTTCAAGGCTCATATCTTGTGTGACGGCAAGACGAATTTGAGCTCAGAGAAGGGATAGATGCTAGTTTAGTTAGTTAATTTCAGTTCTTTTGCTGTAATTCCATTTCTGAATTCTTTCGTTCCTGAATTTTTCTGTTTCATTAGCTGTAATTTCGTTTTCTGATTGTTTTCTGCATAATTAGGTTTCATTCAGCAAGTTTAATAGCTAGGGAATGTGTTTAGTGGATAATTGCTTTTTATTTCATTGTATTTCTTGCTTAATTCTTGCGTATCAGCTTTTTCAATTAGTATCTGCCCTGTTCTGTAGAATTTTCAGATCATGTTTCAGAGTTTCGTGCCAAGTGAACATTAGCTTTATTTTAAGTTTGTCTGAACTTAGATTAGAGACTCGAATCCAGCTTGCATCTACTTGTTTTTTTCAGCTTGCATTTACTTGAATTTCTGCCGCACCTTTGCATCTGAGCTTGTCTTCACTGAGTTGATTCTGCATTGGTCAGCTCTTTTCTGTAGTTTTCCGTTTGTCTCTTTTACAGCTAGCTTCTAGCATTTGATTTCACTTGCCTTGTTTGTTGTTATGTATTTGAACTGTTTTATATTTCTGCACACTCTCAATGCATCTCTGCACAAGACTTAATTCTTGTGCAGGTTGTTATATGCATTTCTAAATTCTTGCACTTGTTCCAAATTTCTGCGTCCAACTCTGAATTCCCTTACTCATTCATGCAAAACACTTCATTAATCTCTTGCCTTCCTAATCTGAATTGATCAGCCAATCGAAATTGCAAGTTCACAGTTTAAGCACTTAGCATCAGTTGCATGTTGGCACGCTGGTTTTCCATTTCTGCATATCTAGGATGCCACAATTCTACATGTTAAATTAAGTTCAGTTGCAGCATTGATATCGTCTAATTTAAACAAACCTTTAAGTGAGCTATTGAGTATGAAAACAGATTGTTTTACAGCTAGCTTGATTCTGAATTTCCAGCTTTACCTTTGCATTTCGGATTGAGTTCCTGCACCTTGAATCAAGTGAGGTTTCGATACTAATTGTGTATCAATTTGTCTATAGATTGCTTAGCATTTGATTGTTTCGAATTACAAACTCTGAAGCAAAACTCTGCATTTGTATCAATTGGAAATTCTAGTACTGATAGGGTACAGCTTGCTTAACATTTGGGTTGCTTTGAGTTCCAAATTCTTTCCTGCATTTCAGATTTTATTGCGGCCTGTTGTACCAAGTGGAGATTCGGTTTTGAATGGTGATCCATTTCTGCAATTATTGGTCTTTCTTGAAAATTCAGAATTGAGAACTTCACAGCTTGCTTGCATTCCATTTGAATGGTTAGAGTTAATTTCCTTTTGGTTGAATGATAATTTGCTATCACTTGTTAAGTTCCATGGTTGAGTTTTCCTTCATTCTCATTGTGTTTTCATTCTAAATTGAAACCCAAACCATATTCCATTCGAAACCCAAAATTCGCAAACGACACATAAAAACAAGCACGAATCGAATAAAATCTCAACTAGTCCCCAGGAAAAATACGACCTGTGGCCCCTTTACTACGTTTTCATATTTTGATTGCAAAAAGGGTTTCCAGCAGCATTTATAAATATCTAAATTTGAGACCCACTTTCGTGACAGTCTATTTTGGGTCCGTCATGCCCCCTACAGTATCTGCTTCTACAGGTGGCGTTATGGATCAAGCCTGGATTCCAATGCTGGCGGAGTCCGTAAAGGGTCGGTTCATGTTATTCCATGGAGGACCGGATCCGACCGTGGCCCGAGCTTGGATCAGGACGTTAGAGGGCACCTTCCGATATGTGACATGCTCAGACTGGGAGAAGGTCGAGCTGGCCATTTATCATCTGCGAGATCAGGTGTATACGTGGTGGACTACTCAGCAGACTATCATCGGGGAGCAGTACTACATCACATGGGACACCTTCAGAGAGGCATTTGTGGCGAGGTACCGTCCGGCGACCTTTCGTTCGGCGAGGCCATAGGAGTTTCTGAATCTCCAGCAGGGAGATCGATCTGTACTAGAGTATGAGGCGGAGTTCAACCGTCTAGCAGAGTACTGTCCTCATATGGTTGCCGATAACATAGAGAGGGCGACGTAGTTTCACCAGGCCTTAGCAGCGTACATTCAGGTTCGTATGTCGGGATTTGTTGCTACATCCTACCGAGAGGAGTTAGAGCGAGCTCTTGTTATCGAGATGACCCAGCATAAACTGTTTGGAGATAAGAAGAAGGGTAAGCAGGTCGTACATGACTCAGGTCAGACTCATCAGCCGCAGACCACTGGACAGAAGCGCGACAATCATACCCAGGCAGCTTCGGGCACTTCTGGGGCATCCTCCAGGCCCCAGAAGTCGAGTCATTTTTCTACAGGATCCTTCCGGTCTCCACAGCCGAACTGGAAGAAGACTACACCCAGCTCTTACTGTACTCGTTGTGGATCCAGAGAGCACGTTGTAGCAGATTGTTCCCTGGAGCAGGCAGTGTGTTATTACTGCAAGCTACCAGGACACCGGAGTCGGGACTGTGCGTTGAAGGCACAAAATGAGAGGACTGGAGCTACTAGCCAGATAGGACATGCTAGGCATTAAGGATCTCACAGAGGCGGGCGGAGGGCATAGTCTTCATTTCGTCAGCTGCACGCCGCCCCTCCAGCACCTGCCTACTTTATGCCAGGACATGATTCTAGTTACACCCTGGCTTTATCTCAGAGTTCGATTGTAGCACCTCAGCAACAGACTATTCCCCAGCATCAGACTTACCCAGCTTATCAGCCTTTGATGCATCAACCTCAGTACCCAATGGTAGGGTCAGTTCAGCAGCCCCAGCCTCAGATGCAGATTCCACCTCAGCAGTACCCGGCATTACCACCACCACCACCTGAGACTAGATGGATTTATGCGGTTACTCGAGAGGAGGCTCAGTGGGCCGACGGATCGGTATTTCACGGTACTATTTCCCTTTATGCCTTTCCTGCATAATTATTAGTTGATACTGGTAGTTCCTATTCTTTTATATCGCGGATATTCATGAGTAGGATTGGTAGATTGCCTACCTCTAGGGTACGACAGTTATCTGTGTCTTTACCCTCAGGAGAGATTTTGAGTATTACACAGGAGGTCAGAGCATGCCCATTGGATTTCGGTAGTATTACCCTCACAGTTGATTTGTTGGTTCTGGAAATAGTAGACTTTGACATCATTCTTGGCATGGATGTGCTTACAGCCTATCATGCCACTGTCGATTGCCAGACGAGGGTGGTCACTTTCCGGCCTCCGGACCAACCCTCGTGGGATTTCACTGGCATCAGGGATGAGGGCATAATAGTTATTTATGCGCTTCAGGCACAGAGATTATTATCTCACGGTTGTCAGGGCTTCTTTCTATCGCTTATTAGCACCGAGGATAGCGGTAGCCCTATGCTCTCGGATGTTCCTGTGGTCCGAGAATATTAGGATGTATTCCCAGAGGAGCTACCAGGTTTGCCTCCTAAGAGGCAAGTGGAGTTCACTATTGAGCTGATACCCGGGACTTCGTCGACATCGAAAGCTCCATATCGCAAGGCACCGAGGGAGTTGGACGAGCTGAAGGTCCAGCTCCAGGAGTTATTCGATAGGGGATTCATCAGACCGAGTGTTTCACCTTGGGGTTCCCCCGTCCTGTTCGTGAAGAAAAAAGACGGTTCGTTGAGGTTGTGCATCGACTACAGACAGTTGAATGCCATGACTATCAAGAACAAGTACCCACTGCCACGGATTGAGGATTTGCTTGATCAACTCAGAGACACATCTGTGTATTCTAGGATTGATCTACGGTCCGGATATTATCAGTTGAGGGTCAGAGTGTCAGATGTTCAGAAGACCGGATTTCGTACCAGATATGGACATTATGAGTTTTTGGTAATGCCATTTAGGTTTACCAATGCTCCAGCGGTTTTATGGACTTGATGAACCGCGTATTCCTGGAGTATCTGGATCGATTTGTCATAGTATTTATAGATGACATCTTAGTCTACTCTCCTTCCGAGGAGGAACATACACAGCATCTTCGTATCGTATTAGAGACTCTCAGACGGGAGCGCCTATATGCAAAGTTTAGCTAATGTGCCTTTTGGTTATCATCAGTCAGTTTTCTGGGACATGTGGTATCTAGCAGAGGCATCTCAGTAGATCCCCAGAAGATCGAGGCTATTACCAGTTGGGAGCAGCCGAAGTCAGGTCATGAGGTTCGTAGCTTCTTGGGCTTAGCCGGATACTACCGACGATTTGTAGAGGATTTTTCCACTATTGCTATGCCACTGACACGCCTCACCAGGAAGGGCGTGAAGTTCATTTGGACGGAGGCTTGCGAGACCAGCTTTCAGGAGCTGAAGCAGAGATTGCTGTCAGAACCTGTTCTTGCATTACCATCGGGAGAGGACGGATTTGTGCTGTATACCGACGCATCTCATCAAGGGCTAGGCGCAATTCTGATGCAGCACGGACGAGTAGTATCTTATGCTTCTCGACAGCTGAAGGAGCATGAGAAGAACTACCCGGTACATGATTTGGAGTTAACCGCCATCATCTTTCCTTTGAAGATTTGGAGGCACCACCTGTACGGTAATACTTTTGAGATCTTTACGGATCATAAGAGTCTCAAGTACCTATTTATGCAGAAGGAACTCAATCTCCCACAGAGGAGATGGATGGAGTTCCTGAAGGACTACGATTGCACCATTAGCTACCACCCAGGGAAAGCTAATGTTGTGGCCGACGCATTGAGCATGAAGTCTAGAGGGACTTTGGCCTGCCTCCGGGTATTAGTCACCGAGCTGGTTCAGGGTTTTTTAGAGTTGGGCTTAGAGGAGAAGAGAGACTGAGCAGGGTATTCTTGTGACTATGGTTGCTCAGTAGTTGATCCGGACGAGAATTCGAGAGGCTCAGGCCAGTGATCAGCACCTGCAGTTCCTGGGTAGCCAGATAGATTCAGGACAGCAGACTGAGTTCACCAAAGATGACGAAGGTATTCTTTACATCCGGGGGAGGTTGTCGTGAGTTTATCTCATGGGCAATACTGTAATAGGAATGGATACTTATGTTAAATTGGTTTTCCATATAATCTGTGATTGAATTAGAGTCTTAGGTGGTTCACTAGGGGTGGGAAGTTGGATTGGTAGCACCTTGATTGATGGTTGACGTGAGCTCCATTTGGAAACGAAACCTTTGGATAGTTTAAGAGTGAACGGGTTAGGTTTATTTGGGAATTTAAACCTAATGAGTTAACTTGGTAAATTCGGATTCCAAACCTGATTGGAATCTAATCGGGATAATTTAGGATAATTAAGGCCTAACCATTTTATTATGATTAATTAAATGGAAAGGGACGGATTAGGTTAACCCTAGAACGGATTAAGGATTAATTAGCTAGTTACTATTTTTATAATAGTTAATTAAATCTGTCCTTTATACAGGGACTTGATTTGGATTTTTATTGCTGATATTGGCTGGTGGTTCTCATCACATTTGGATTCTTCTCTTTTGGAGGCGAGTACCCTTTGACTTATCTTTTAGATATTGTCATATTGCTATGCATGGTTTGTTATAGATAACAGTAAGATTGTATGTTATATCTGCCTTAGTATACCTGTATTTGATACATGCTGCTTATCCTTGAGGTTATCTCCCGTTTAGATTCATACAGTCTCATTTGTTGTCTTGTGTATATATATGTGCATAGAAGTAGTGATATGTCTTTTTTATCATTTGACATTTATGGATCACTAGCTACCTTGCCATTATACCTAGTAGGATATTTGTATCCCATGTTATAGGATTCAGACCTATATCTTGCACACTGAGGTGTTAGTTGAGGACTTGGTGTGTGTTTGTATGTGTTTGGGTCATGCACCATCCTTGCATTATTGCATGCTGACGATCATCGGCTCTTACGTAGTTTGAGCCCATCGTCAGTTACATGAGGATATGCACACACATCCACTCAGGGGTAGTGGCTACCATAGGGTGTGTGCATTTGCCCTGTATTGCTCCGTTCGACCATGATTTGGAGGGTGGTTCCGGGTGTGGTAGCAGCCAGGGATCCCTTCTCGTCCTGAGACACGAGAAGATGAGAGCTAGACTCCCCCATTGCTTGGGGTAGGAGAGAGACCTCCGCCAGCATCCTGTCCACTCGGTCACTCAGGAGCAGTGATAGCAGGGTGCGTACAATTGTCATAGCTCAACCCTTTGGGACATCTACTTATGACAGGTGGACAATGATCTGACTGGTGTCAGGGGTGACACATATCATTGCACCATGTGTATATTTTGCATCGTGCATTGTTTGCTGCATTTGATTTCTGCACTTGATTGCCATACGTATACTGGATACCTGTTATCTTGGATTATATGTTATACTTGTTCCATAGGGATTTATTTCACCCTCTGCAGGATAGATGGATGCAGGTATGTACCTTTATTTAGTATCTTTAGTGTATACCCTTGTCTATGATTCATATGAGACTGTATTAGCATGGACTTTTATTGTGATTATAACGTACTATGCATATTTGCTGGGTATTCGCTGAGTTTATGGACTCACACCGTTGCCATACTTTTTGATTTCAGGTTGATATCTACCAGGAGGGTCCGAGTCGCCAGTCCCATGCTTGCTACTACACCTGCTTTGGTTTTATGAGTTACTTTCTGTTTTGGACCATGTTATGTTTTATTTCGTTACATTGGATTATCGTGGACTTGTAGTTTGTGGTTGGTTTTATGGGATTGTACTTTTGAGTCCTATGTTGGACTGTGTGTGGTATTTGCTGCGTTCTTGCCCCCTGGCAGCTCAGGTAAGTTCAGGTTTTGGTTTTATTTACATATTGCCATATATATAGTTATTCTGTTTGGATTAGAGGCCTGAGGCCCATATAACTGTGTGGTATTGTTATACTTGTGTTATGTATGTGTAAATTGTCCGCCGGACAGGCGAGGTGCTGTCCGATTTTCTATTGGATCAGCGGCTCCTAGGTCTCGGGGCGTGACAATTTAATTTTGTGCAGTTGCTCCTAGGTCTCGGAATTTGCCTTGGGAGTTAAAATTTAGCCCTTTCAACCAATCTAACTTAAGATATTGTCAAACATCAAAAAGGGAGAGATTATTGGTGCAAGTTACATCAATGATATCCTCCTATAAGTGTTTCAATGTTTGACAATATGCTTAAGTCAGTGAAACATTGAACAAGGGAAGGGTGAGTGATGAAAACTGGACCAAAGTGAACCAAAGTCTTAGTTGACCTAGGCACTAAGTCCTGGTTCTAAGACTTGGACACTAAGACCTAGTGAGTGAAGCTGGGCACTAAGACCTGACCGAGGGTTGGGCACTAAGTCCTAGCTCTAAGAATTGGGCACTAAGACCTGACCGAGGGTTGAGCACTAAGTCCTGGTTCGAGGAATTGGGCACTAATACCTGACCAAGGAATTGGGCACTAAGTTCTGGCCGAGGGTTGGGCACCGAAGACATGGTTCGAGGAATTGGGCACTAAGACCTGTCCGAGGGCTGGGCAAAACTCCTGATGAGTGAAGTTAGGCACTAAGTCCTGGACCTAGGGTTTGGGCACGAAGTCTTGGTCGGAGTGAATAAGCAACTTAGCTGAGCGATGACTAAGGACTAGAGACGGGTCGAGGATCGAACGTCTTGAGATCCGAAAGTATCGAAGGCTATGTAAAAGTCCACCCGAATGGACTGGGTGGCAAACGTCTCCTGAGAGGAGTAGGTGAAAGGTGCGTTCCTAAGGGTGGGAACTTGCGTCGATTCGACCTAGGGTTTCATGGAAATTCGATGTCACGCCCTGAGACCTAGTAGCCGCTGATCCAATAGAAAATTGGACAGTACCTCCCATGTCCGGCGGACAATTTACACATGCATACAATATATATAACAATCCCACGCAGTTTATTTGGGCCTCAGGCCTCAAATCCAAATAGAATAACAAGATATATGACCATTTACTCATAAAACCATAACTCGAACTTACCTGAGCTGCCAGGGGGCAGGAACGCAACAAAAACCACACACAGTCCAGCATAGGACTCAAAAGTACAATCCCATAAAGTCAACCACAAACTACAAGTCCACGAGAATCCAATGTAACTGAATAAAACCTAACATGGACCAAAAATAGGAAGTAGCATATAAAACCCAAATCGAAGATAGTCCTAAGCACGAGACTGGCAACTCGGACCCTCCTGGCAGGTATCAACCTGAAATCAAAAAGTAATGGCAACGGTGTGAGTCCATAAGCTCAGCGGAAACCCAGCAGATATGCATAGTATGTTACAATAACAATAAGGGTCTATGCTAATACAATCTCATATAAACAATCGGAAAGGGTATACTGAAGATACTAAATACAGGTACATACCTGAAACCACCTATCCTGCAAAGGGTGAAACAAAGCCCTATGGAATAAGTATAACATACAATCCAAGATAACAGGTATCCAATATATGCATGTCAATCAAGTGCAGAAATCAAATGCAGCAAACAATGCACGATGCAAAATATGCACATGGTGCAATGACATGTGTCACCCCTGACACCAGTCAGATCATCGTACACCTGTCATAGGTGACGTCTGAGAGGGTAGAGCTATGACAACTGTACGCACCCTGCCATCACTGCTCCAGACTGACTGGGTGGTCAGGATGCTGGTGGAGACTCCGCTCCTACCCCAAGCAATGGGGGAGTCAAGCTCTCATCTCCTCATGGCTCAGTACGAGAAGGGATCCCTGGCTGCTACCACGCCCGGACCCACCCTCCAAATAGTGGCTGAACGGAGCAATACAGGGCAAATGCACACACTCTATAGTAACCACTACCCGTGAGTGGATGTGTGTGCATATCCTCATGTAACTGACGACGGGCTCAGACTACATAGGAGCCGATGATCGTCAGCATGCAATAATGCAAGGATAGTGCATGACCCAAGCACATATAACACCCACCAAGTCCTCAACTAACACCTCATGGTGCTAGGTATAAGTCTGAATCCTATATCATGGGATACAAGTAACCTACTAGGTATAATGACAAGGTACCTAGTGATTCATAAATGTCAAATGAAAGAAAAAGGGCATATCACTACTTCTATGCACATATATGTACCCAAGACCTCAAATGAGACTGTATGAATCTAAACGGGAGATAACCTCAAGGATAAACAGCATGTATCAAATACAGGTATACTAAGGCAGATGTACTATACAATCTTACTGTTATATATAACAAACTACGCATAGCAATATGATAATATCTCAAAGATAAGTCAAAGGGTACCCGCCTCCAAATAGAAGAATCCAAACGCGAAGAGAACCACCCGCCAATATCAGCAACACTAAATCCAATCAATGTCCTGTATCAAAGGCATAATGTTTAACTACAACAATATGTAATTTATAACTATACGAACTGTCTCAAGTAATTAGGATCGTTCTAATTATCATCGTTTCATCTAATTAACCCTAATTAGATGATTAACCCTTGATTATCCCGATTAGATTCCAAATAGGTTTTGGAAATCCGAATTCATCAAGTTAACTTTATTAGGTTTAAATTCCAAACTAAACCTAACCCGTAAGCTAATCAATAACTCTTCCCAAACTCACGGCAACAGTTACAAATTCAAAAGCATTAGCCTTAAAACTCATCCATGACACGCCAACTCCAAGGTCTAAGGTAGTACATGAAAAGCTACCACATAACCAAGAGACCAAACAAGAAATGTAATCCAAGATAGAGATAAAACCTAACTCGATAAAGAATTCCCCCAACAATCTGAGATCCGATCAAGGTATACGGCTACAACTCTAACCCTCAAAACATCAAACCCTCAAGTGGCACCTCACGACAACTACAAGGGATCCAACAAAACAACCCTACAACAGAGCATCAACAGAGGCTACACAACACTAAATGGCTATTGAACACATCGATCCATCGATCCAAATAGATCTAACTTCTATCTTCCAATCCATCATCGAATCTACACATGATCAAAAACCGAGAACAATAATCAACCAGGGAACAAACCTATGTCTCATAGTGGGATCACGAAGGGGAGAGGAGGAAGAAAATCGGGTCGTCGCTGCTTAGGGCTCGCAAAGGGAGCGACGAGGCGGAAGGCTTCACCGGCGGCGGCTGGCTGCGGCTAGGGCACGCGGAAGGGAAGAAGAGTCCGGCGTCGGCGCTGGCTGCGGGCTTCGCATGCGAGAAGGGAAGAAAGAGCGGGTCGACGCCGCAGGTCTTGGCTTTGGCTGCGCGGCGCTAGGGCACGAGGGAGCTTGCGGCGAGGGGTTGCGGGCGAGGGCTTTAAAACAAAAAGGGGGTCGGCGAGGGAAACTTAGGGCACGGGATATTAAATGAATATCTTTTATATTAGGAAATAACCTTTCCTCAATTAATTCCTAACAAAATTATTAGATGCCCAATTAATTTCGCAACCCTTTCCAAAAATCTTAGAAAATTATTCTAAATTTTCATGTGGTTGATTTCAAATTTTTATTTCATGTTTATGATCAATATATATATATATATATATATTATTTTTATTAATTAAGCGCATTTTACATTCTCCCCCACTAATAAAAATTTGGTCCCCAATTTTCGTTAATTACCCATAGTAGATACTAACCATATATAGGTAGTATAAATGCTGAACGAAATCTAACCATGCTTCACCAAATTTTTGAGAAATAAATAGCTTAAATAAATATTGCAGGGGTCTCCCCCAACCTCTACTTGATAACTCGTATCTCTACAACTGGTAGGGTCACTCCCAAAACTCCATGATCCAATCCTAAGTACTCTATCGATACTACCCAAGTATACCCAAAATATGTACGAAGAGAACTATCAATATCCGCTAATAATTTACCTGAAAATGCATATATGAATCTCATACCACGAAAGGTCAATTTGTCGATCCGCGGTGTCTCCTCTCTGGCGCCAGCAGAAACTCGACCCATCTCTGGCGGTGGTGGTGGCATCGTCGAATACTATTGAGATGAAACCTGAAACTGAGGCGGAGGCTGCGGAGCTAACCCTCTGACAAGGTGCTGAGCCTGCAAAGCTGATCCTCCATCCGGGTACTGAGGTTGATACGCCATTGACGGTTATGCTAAATAAGTCTGATGCTGAGGAATAGACTGCTACTGAGGTCCTACCTCTAAACTTTGATATATAGGTGGGGTATAGCTGACCTCATACCCCGACATAAAATAATCACGTGCTAGAGGGCCGAACGGTGGATGACGGAAAGAAGACTGTGCCCTGTGCCCTCCTCTCTGAGATCCTGACTGTCTAGAATGTCCACTTTGACTAGCAGCTCTAGTCTTCTCGTTATGTGAATTCAGTGCACAGTCTCGGCTCATGTGTCCTGGACGCTTGCAATAGTAGCAAACCGAATGCTCTAATGGACAATCCGCCCTAATATGCTCTTGAGATCCACACTGTACATAGTGTGATCCAACAATAAACTTCTCGCGATTTGTGTAGTGGAGCATATCAAAGAAGGATTCGATCTCCAACAACTTCAGCTGGAACTTCCACTTACCAACACGCATGATCATTTACTTTTTCCAAAATCTTTATTCTTCAAGAATGTCCCAATAACTAAACCCTTAGTTTTTGGAGCTAGCATATGCCCAGTTGGAGAGAAATCAATTATACTGAAAAGCTAATCTTGTGCAAGTGAGGGCATTATATAGGCATCTAAATGCTCATGCTTTGAAATAATAGAATCTTTAACTACATTGTCACTGCCTACATCGCTCCCGTAGGATCCAAAAATTGGATTTTTGTATGTGATCACCAACTTCCCTTAGTTCTTTTGTTCATCCGTTTGAGAAGCTATCATCTAAATTGGAGATGTCCAATGATATTTGCTTCAAAAGGGGCAGAGCAGTCAGTATATCCCTCTACAAATATCTCATTACCCCCATTACATTAGTTCTATCCAAAGGTTTACAAGAAAACAACCAAGGAATACCTTATATAACTGCATGATCGGAAAAGGCCTAATGAGAGCCTGTCCATTGGGAAAATTCACATGATCATGATCTTCAGGTAGACCATGTTACTCCCTAATTTGCTCAATCCTAAGCACACGGATTAAATCCCATTCACTTAGTTATTTTCCATTCTATGCCATTTAAACATATTGTGGGTTATTTTACCCATGATAGTGTGAAGTATTGAATACAAATCCTGTAAAGGAATGTGTAATATATACACACAAAATAAGATAACGTTACAACAAAAACAAATGGGTACGTGTCCAAGTGGTAATTATGCTTCCATAGTGGAACAATCATCATGATGATAAATGGGTATAAGAACAGACACATGATCCAAATAAAAGAATTCCGGTTCATATCTAAATAAGATAGAGAATATAAACCAAAGGAGATACCTGCCGCCTAGAGAAGGCCCGTCACGCCAAGTCCCAAACTTAAACACGTCGGGAAAACGACTCCGAACAGATCCGAAAAGACTCGTAAAACAAGTAGACACCGTAAATCCACAAGTCCCGAAGGTATCCGAAACCTGGCTCTGATACCAAAATTAAATTGTCACGCCCCGAGACCTAGGAGCCGCTGATCCAATAGAAAATCGGACAGCACCTCCCCTGTCCGGCGGACAATTTACACATGCATACAATATATATAACAATCCCACGTAGTTTATATGGGCCTCAGGCCTCAAATCCAAATAGAATAACATGATATATGACCATTTACTCATAAAACCAAAACTCGAACATACCTGAGCTGCAAGGGGGCAGGAACGCAACAAAAACCACACACAGTCCAACATAGGACTCAAAAGTACAATCCCATAAAGTCAACCACAAACTACAAGTCCATGAGAATCCAATTTAACGGAATAAAACCTAA
This sequence comes from Boesenbergia rotunda, assembly GCA_024364735.1. Lineage (NCBI taxonomy): Eukaryota > Viridiplantae > Streptophyta > Magnoliopsida > Zingiberales > Zingiberaceae > Boesenbergia > Boesenbergia rotunda. The sequence goes on from JAGFNQ010000397.1 coordinate 666,063, forward strand.
CATGGACCAAAAATAGGAAGTAGCATATAAAACCCAAATCGAAGATAGTCCTAAGCACGGGACTAGCGACTCGGACCCTCCTGGCAGATATCAACCTGAAATCAAAAAGTAATGGCAACGGTGTGAGTCCATAAGCTCAGCGGATACCGAGCAGTTATGCATAGTACGTTACAATAACAAGAAGGGTCTATGCTAATACAATCTCATATAAACAATCGGAAAGGGTATACTGAAGATACTAAATATAGGTACATACCTGAATCCACCTATCCTGCAAAGGGTGAAACAAAGCCCTATGGAATAACTATAACATACAATCCAAGATAACAGGTATCCAATATATGCATGTCAATCAAGTGCAGAAATCAAATGCAGCAAATAATGCACGATGCAAAATATGCACATGGTGCAATGACATGTGTCACCCCTGACACCAGTCAGATCATCGTACACCTGTCATAGGTGACGTCTGAGAGGGTAGAGCTATGACAACTGTACGCACCCTGCCATCACTGCTCCTGAGTAACCGGGTGGACAGGATGCTGGTGGAGACTCCGCTCCTACCCCAAGCAATGGGGGAGTCAAGCTATCATCTCCTCGTGGCTCAATACGAGAAGGGATCCCTGGCTGCTACCACGCCCGGACCCACCCTCCAAATAGTGGCTGAACGGAGCAATACAGGGCAAATGCACACACTCTATGGTAACCACTACCCGTGAGTGGATGTGTGTGCATATCCTCATGTAACTGACGACGGGCTCAGACTACATAGGAGCCGATGATCGTCAGCATGCAATAATGCAAGGATGGTGCATGACCCAAGCACATATAACACCCACCAAGTCCTCAACTAACACCTCAGGGTGCTAGGTATAAGTCTGAATCCTATATCATAGGATACAAGTAACCTACTAGGTATAATGACAAGGTACCTAGTGATTCATAAATGTCAAATGAAAGAAAAAGGGCATATCACTACTTCTATGAACATATATGTACCCAAGACCTCAAATGAGACTGTATGAATCTAAACGGGAGATAACCCCAAGGATAAACAGCATGTATCAAATACAGGTATACTAAGGCAGATATAGCATACAATCTTACTGTTATATATAACAAACTACGCATAGCAATATGACAATATCTCAAAGATAAGTCAAAGGGTACCCGCCTCCAAATAGAAGAATCCAAACGCGAAGAGAACCACCCGCCAATATCAGCAACACTAAATCCAATCAATGTCCTGTATCAAAGGCATAATGTTTAACTACAACAATATGTAATTTATAACTATACGAACTGTCTCAAGTAATTAGGATCGTTCTAATTATCATCGTTTCATCTAATTAACCCTAATTAGGTGATTAACCCTTGATTATCCCGAATTATCCCGATTAGATTCCAATTAGGTTTTGGAAATCCGAATTCATCAAGTTAACTTTATTAGGTTTAAATTCCAAACTAAACCTAACCCGTAAGCTAATCAATAACTCTTCCCAAACTCACGGCAACAGTAACAAATTCAAAAGCATTAGCCTTAAAACTCATCCATGACACGCCAACTCCAAGGTCTAAGGTAGTACATGAAAAGCTACCACATAACCAAGAGACCAAACAAGAAATGTAATCCAAGATAGAGATAAAACCTAACTCGATAAAGAATTCCCCCAACAATCTGAGATCCGATCAAGGTATACGGCTACAACTCTAACCCTCAAAACATCAAACCCTCAAGTGGCACCTCACGACAACTACAAGGGATCCAACAAAACAACCCTACAACAGAGCATCAACCGAGGCTACACAACACTAAATGGCTATTGAACACATCGATCCATCGATCCAAATAGATCTAACTTCTATCTTCCAATCCATCATCGAATCTACACATGATCAAAAATCGAGAACAAAAATCAACCAAGGAACAAACCTATGTCTCATAGTGGGATCACGAAGGGGAGAGGAGGAAGAAAATCGGGCCGTCACTGCTTAGGGCTCGCAAAGGGAGCGACGAGGAGGAAGGCTTCACCGGCGGCGGCTGGCTGCGGCTAGGGCATGCGGAAGGGAAGAAGAGTCCGGCGTCGGGCTTCGCATGCGAGAAGGGAAGAAGGAGCGGGTCGGCGCCGCAGGTCTTGGCTTTGGCTGCGCGGCGCTAGGGCACGAGGGAGCTTGCGGCGAGGGGTTGCGGGCGAGGGCTTTAAAATAAAAAGGTGGTCGGCGAGGGAAACTTAGGGCACAGGATATTAAATGAATATCTTTTATATTAGGAAATAACGTTTCCTCAATTAATTCCTAACAAAATTATTAGATGCCCAATTAATTTTGCAACCCTTTCCAAAAATCACAGAAAATTATTCTAAATTTTCATATGGTTGATTTCAAATTTTTATTTCATGTTTATGATCAATATATATATATATATATATATATATTATTTTTATTAATTAAGCGTATTTTACATACGATGTCAGAACCATTTCGCTAAGGCTAAGGTTCTATATATGTTTGCTTTGTATTTATATATCTTGCGCTTACCTAGAATGGAAGACAAAGCAGGCAAACACCACACCACGTGGCTGGAAGACAGGATGCTAGGCGCCCCCATCGTCCAGGGTGCCTCAATGAATGGAGGCAAAACCTGGCTTTCATTCAGGCACCCCCATCAGCTAGGGGCGCCTTAGTGAAAGGAGGCAAAACAGGCTTTCATTCAGGCGCCCCAGATGATACAAGCGCCCTGGTTGAAAGTTGTATCTACTGCTGCGAGTTCGAAGGAGAGATAAGTTTTGACCAAGGTCAATGAGGCACCTGGGATGTAACGCCCGCCCTTCTCACACTAGGACGGGGTTACGCGAACATAATTTTCGTTTTAGCGGAAGCGTTTAAACTTGAATATTGAACATGATACATGCATAATCTTGTACTTGAACATGTAAGCATGAAACCTTTTAAACATCTTAGACATTGAGGAGAGCATGCTAGGTACCTTTACATTCTTACTTGCATAATAGAAGCATGCCACATTGCCATTTCTTAAGACAGAGCAGTAAGTATGAGGAAGAATAACATAATACTAAAGTTCTTTAGCAAGTCTTAACTAAGTACTTAGCATATGAGCGAGAGTGAGCATGAAATATCCATATGAGTCTAAATATCAGCAAGTAGCAACTTAGTAAGTATGTTTCAACATTTAACATGCAAAACTCAGCATATGCATAAACTAAACAAAACATGAGTAGATCTTCTTCCACCATGCCACCACCACACACATCTTTGCCCCTCCTGCTGCTCCCTTTAGTTTAGCCATTCCTTACCCTTTTCTGCAGTACAAGGGAAACATGGAAACTATAAGCATATAGCTTAGTAAGATCCCTTCCTACTCACAAAATCATACGTTCCATCAAGTAGAGAAAGCATCACGTCATAATAGTGCATAGCATCAAAACACATAACTTAACATAGCATAAGGGAGCATATGTACTTATCATAAGAAGCATACTTGAACTTAACATAATTCACCTTTATAGCATAATAGTCATATAGTCATTACAAAAAAATACGAATGCAAGATGCTCTTTTGAAAAACATGCATAGGATGAGTACATGCATATGCTTTTCTTAAAATCATACATATAGGTACTTAAACATACATCCATCATCATTTGGGGGATCCCGGCTTGTACCACTTACATACATACATAATGCGCGCATCCCTAATAGGCCGAGGTAGCTAGTCTCTAACCTACTAGGGAGACTAAGTCCGTTCATAGTCCGTTGACCTAGGGGCGTCTCGGGAGCCCATCCCCTTACTAGGTCCGTTCATAGTCCGTCGACCTAGGGGCGTCTCGGGAGCCCATCCCCTTACTAGGTCCGTTCATAGTCCGTCGACCTAGGGGCTGCATCCGGAGCCCACCCGTGGACCTTGCTAGGATCCGGTACAAGCCATACAAAGTAAAATAGCATACATGGATTTTATCATATCATAAGCATAGCACATTCTTGTTTCTTACTAGGTCCGTTCATAGTCCGTCGACCTAGGGGTTGCATAGCACATTCTTATCATATCATAAGCATATCATCATAACCTATCACATCATTGTCATATCATGAGCATGGCATGCCTCTTATCTTATCATGAAGAGTGCTCTTAGTCCCGACTTACAGGGAAGCATCTCTTAGGCATTTCATCATACATAAGCCATGCATAACATAAGGGTGCTTAAAGAGCTTAAATATTGACATGTACATCATGATTCTTAGAGCATGAAAAAGCATGGGAGAAGACATGTTATCACCTATACTACTCATAGCATATCATGAGCATCCGTGGCGTGCCTAATTGGGGTTGTAGCTTCCCCCTTAGCCCAAATTCTTATTTAATTAGAAAATTCCAGCATATAAACTCTAAGTTTAGAGCATGATAAACCATGAAAAACATTACACTAACATCATACATTAAGGTAGGCATCATAGAGGAGACATTAGAAGGCATGTTGGGGTTGTTACCCCTTCTTAAGTCCTACTTATCATTCTTTACAGAAAATTCCAGCATACATACCTTAGTTTCCAAGCATGTTAAAATCATGAATAAGCATCATATTAACATCATTAAGTGCATAGCATGTCATGGAGATCATTCATAAGCATAGTTGGGAAATATTACATGCAACCTCATCATACAATGTAATGTATGTTATAGGGAAGGACATTTGCATGCTTATGGGGAGTTTTGGACTTTACAAGTCCAAGAGTCTTATCTTAGCCGAAATTCACATCAACCATATCCTAGGTTTTTTTGACAACATAATACCATGAATAACACCATATTTACATCACATATCATCTTATATATCATAGGGAGGGTCATCATCAAGCATACTAGGAGTTTAAACCTCTCTAAGCCCTAAAAGAGGTCCTTGGCCGAAAATTCCAGCAAGCCTACTTCGGGTTTTTGGGGCTTAAGGACAAGGAAAACATCATATTATCATCATCTATTTAGTCACACATCATGAGGAAAAACATATGCAAGTATATGAGTAGTTTAAACCCTCGCAAGCCCTAAAAACCTTCTTGGCCGAAAACATCAAGAGCTTCATCCTATGTTTAAACCATTTTAGGCACTCGAAACTATTGTAATGCAGGTGAGGGGATTACTTACTTCCTCTCGCTTGAATCTCCACCAAGAAGTCCTTGAAGAGGAGGAGAGGAGAGCCCTTCTTGCGCTTCTTTTCCTTAGCCTTGCTTTAGTAGAAGGTAGTCTCTCTATAGGGCCCTCTTGGGAGTTTTTCTTATGGAGGAAACCTAGGGTTAGAGTTTCGAAAATTTTAGAAGGGGAGGGGAGAGTTTTCGGTTTTGAAGAGGGAAGAGTGAGGAAGAAGAAGAGAGGAAGTTATTCCAACTTCCCTTCACTTATTTATACTTTTCTCATGAAGAGACATGTCTCTTCACTTCCTTAGCTTTAACAAGCATGTTTCTTATTCTCTCAATATGAAACATGGCTTGGTGTGTTGGTTATGACATGATTAGTGCAACGAGGAGGTTCAAGGTTCAATCCTTGCTTCCTCCTTTCTACCTCTTCTTTTTATCACATTTTGCACTAATCCATATCCAAGCCCATTAAGCTAAGCCCATCATGAAATTTCATAATAATGATAATGTTTCATGAATTTATAATATTTCATAATAATGATAATGTTTCATGAATTCATAATATTTCATAATAATAATAATATTTCATGAATTCATAATATTTCATATGGGAAAATTTTGGGGTGTTACATGGGAGGTCCAGGGCGCCCTGGTCAAGAGGTCTATCTGCTGCGGCGAGTTCGACACAGAGATAAAGTTTGACCAAGCCCTTTGAGGCACCCCAGTCATCACAGGCGCCCCAATAAACACTATAAAAGGGGCTTCGACCCCTCAGCTCAGGACCCAACTTCTAAAACCATTCCAAGCTTCCTATGTGACGACAAAACGCTAATGACGATGCTCTGTGACCAGGAGGCTCTAGGAGGAAGTGTGCGGCACTTCGAAGGTCCAGATCGGCCGAGTTTCAATTCTATTTGTTCGGTTTGAGTTTACATTCTGCAGTTAAATTATCTATCTTTTTGTTTGTAACTTTTGCACTGTAAGATGGGTTTCTCCCCCTCCAGAATGTCCGAAAAGGAGACCATTAGTGGATAGGCGTTCCCGTGCTTTGGATGTACTGACCCTGGGGGGTCGGGAACCAAGTAAAATCCCGTGTGCAATTTGTGTCGTCTTTTCACGCTAGGCTTTTCAGCACAGAATTCGACAAGCTCACAATTGGATTCCTTGGCAGTTGAGACAATGTCCAGGTTTAGTTCCTAATCATTATTGTTAGGGGCATTAAGTTGGTTTTCTCTTAGAATTAAATCAAGTGGGTCTAAATCCATTTTGAAAATACCTGAGAATTACAACAATCACATAATTTAGATTTCAAAAAAATATTGATTCTTCAAAACAATATATTTGAAATCAACCAAAGCTTCAAAACACCAAGAATTTCGCATGCCACGATAGTGTGGACGTATACGAATTTTACATTTGTAAGAGGAGGTTTTATCCATTAATTTTATTATCTTGTCAACCTAACTTTTTGACAAATAAAATTAATAGTTGGTCCTCCTCGACCCTACAAATAATAGCAGTGACTCCAATGGGGAGGATACTATTATTTTTATCTAAGTGTTTATCATTACACAATACTAAGAAAATTATCTCGGATTATGTCGTCCGATGGGGAAAATCACATGCTCCTATATAATTTTCTATAATCATGTCTGACCCAGTGATCCACAGAACAAGCCCATCCGACGGGGAGGAAGGTGATGGGTATGGCTTGGCGGGCTTCCTAAGCGAATACTCGGTCATCCTTGAGAGATCTCTCCATGTCTACGGATTAAAAAATAATCTGAATGGAGACCCATCTCCCAAACGACCATCTCGTCATCGTATCGATCGATTTGAATTATAACTTAGCCAATCTCAAAGATCGAGCCTTGTAATTCACCTAACCGATCGACCGTGGAAAAGACGATGAGTGGATCGCCAGTTTTTGTATTTATTATGGGGTCCATTAATTAATTATCAAATATTAATTAACCAATAATTAAATAAGGCAATTAATTAACATGCCACATAAAATGATAAGAAAAACAAGGAGCCAAGGAAGAAATTTATACCTTCTTTACCTCGTAGTCTTCTACCTTATGTCCCTTCCTTCTTGGACGTCTTGCGGGCAATGAGCTACCAAGAACCGGAATCACCAAGGGGCTCCAATTGATCACTTCTTCATGTGCCTAGCAAAACCCAAGCTCTAGGGTTTGGAACCGCCGGCCACTCCTCTCCTTCCCTTTCACCGCCGGCAACCAAGAGCCACCCAAGATCGCCGGCCACAAGGAAGCACTAGAGAGAAAGAAGAAGAAGATGATGAAGGAGAGTAGAGTCCTCCTTCCCACCTCAAACCGGCTGGAATTCTCTCCTCTTCCCTTGCTTGCGGCACTGCCGGCCACCAAGGGAAGCTCCTCTTCTCCAACGCCGGCAGCCCTCTTCCTCCCTTTTCTTGTCGAGCCACACAAGAAGGATGAAGCTCCTCCTTGTCCCTGTGGTCGCCGAGCACTAAGGGTGAAGAAGAAGAGAGCAGAAGAAAGCAAAGAGGATGAAAACCCTCTTGTTGTCACCGGTGCCCTAGGAGAGAGAAAAGAGAGAGAAGAGAGAAAAGCCTATGATGTGGTGATCAATTGGATTAGCCTTAGTTTCTTGATTCCATGGGGTATATATAGGGCTAAGGTAGGGACCAAGAGGAGGAGTTGAGTCTTGGCCCGCTAATGGATCCAATCCATCCATTAATGAAGATCCATTCCAATAAAGGATCTCCATTGAACTTCCTCACCAATCCCATATTTTCATATGAGCTCCACCTATTATGAGTGTATCCATCTCCCTGTGATTAAGATATCGAATGTCCGTCGATTAATTTAAATTATTGATAATTTTAATTAATCAACTTCTAACTCCTTGACTAGTACCACTCAACCTTATCATCATGTTGGATCAAATCCACCTGCAGGGTTTAACATGATGAACCTTATGAGCTCATCAAGGGGGCATCATCATCCCGACTCACCAGGACACGGATTCTATCAATAATCAATGACACACTATGTAATTAATATAATTTTCCAACTTACCGAGCCTATCGATTTAGCAGAATAAATCTCGCCTATTGGTAAATCAAAGAAATAAAATACTAAATACACGTGCCCGTTATTATATCGGGATTTAGAGATTGTACTCCATAATAATCCGAGATTTAATCCAATTATAAAGTTAGTACAAATTGGATCACCTATATTTTCATCTTCTCAATGCACACAAAGTGCACTAGTGTAATTCTATGGCCATGATAAACCACACCTAATTACACTACAACCATCCTGATGGTTTGTCCAACTCATCTCGGTTGTGAGCCTCTACTTATGCTCTGCAAGGGACTGATAACATGATCTTATGTGTGATACCACACACCATATTATCTATAATGCAAAGTATCAGATGGTAATGCACATACTAATATAAACATGCATCAGTGATGCTGTGATTCTCTTTCAAAATGTGGATGTTCATACAGGAAAGGCAAGACTTTTAGTATACATCCTAACAATCTCCCACATATACTCAAAGACTTTTCTGTCCTCAAAATTCCATACATCTGACTGCATGATCCACCACATGCCTAAAAGCTTTTGCTATCAAGCCTCAGTGGAAAAGATCTCCCGGGTTGTCCTCTGACGTAATCTAGGCAACAACAACTTTTCCTCTCCTGGGTGGTACATGCGCTCTATGTGTTTACTAGCCTTATGGGCTCGTGGTTCCTTCGAGTTTGCAACTGCACCATTATTATCACTGTAACGCCCGCCTTTTTCCACACCTTACGGTGTAGCGAGAGGCGACATTACGCCAACATACATATAGGCATATGAACATTGTAATACAGTGGAATAATTTAAAACTTTATACATACATGCAACTAACACATGAATTAAGTAGACATGTCTTAACTATCATTCCTAAACATTGTGACATGGTAACTTAGCATGTTAACATCGTACGTAACATCATGATATGAAAATCACATAAATCATCCATAGGCAACATAAGTAGTAAGTTATTCTTTAGGCATAACTATCATAAGTATAGCATGAAACTTAAGAAGACAATGCAAAACATAAGACATGTGACAAGGTATAAATATGAGAATTTTTTCATTTTCCTTTGCCATGTCACTGCCACACACACACTCTTGCCCCTCCTGCTGCTTCCCTTAATATCCTCTTGCTTGATCTGCGGTATAAGAAAATAAAACTATAAGCACATAGGCTTAGTAAGACCCTTTCCTACTCACCAAAACCATCCGTCACATAAAATAAAACATATAACGTACTTATCATGGAGAAGTTCTTGATATAAAACCTAAGCATATGAAATACTAACATGGCATGGTTCTTGACATAAACATAAGCATATGAAACACTTAACATGACATGGTTCTTAACATAAAACATAAGCATATGAAACCTTTAACATGGCATGCTACTTGACATAAACATGAGCATAAAATATACTTAACATGGATGCATAACATGAATGGATGCATGAGTCAAATGCATATAACCTAAGGATGCTTATTTGAAAATCATACTTATAAATACTTAAATATAATCATCACATCATGGGGGCCCTGGCTTGTACCACATACATACATCATATGCGCGCATCTCTAAGTAAATGCGAGGTAGCTAATCTCGACCTACTAGGGTAAGGACAACTACGGTAGTCCCAGAACCGAGGCTTTCATGAGGAGGCCATCCCTGTTGGACAGCTGCGGTAGTCCCAGAACCGGGGACAGCTGCGGTAGTCCCACACCGAGGGTTACATGAGGAGCCCATCCCTTGGACCCTTACTTCGGTTCAGTACAAGCTCATTCATAAAGAAAAATAACTTCACATGCTTCATCATTCATAGGACATTCATAGCATATTTAAAGACATAAACATGATCTTATTACATGAAGCATGACATAAAACATACTTAGCATTTCATCATTCATAGTTAATGCATAACATCATTATGCCCTAAAGGCATGTACATCATCATCATTCATTATCTTTATTCATAAGGTATGTCATGCATACATCATTATGCCTTAGAGGCATGAACATCATTTTCATTCATCATCTTTATTCATAAAGCATGACATACATACATAATTATGCCTTAAGGCATAACATCATCTTCATTCATAAAGCATGCATGATCATGGTACATAGGGTAAACATGCATATATAGTTTTCTTTTCATACAGGGTACATATCATATAGCATACATGATCATGGTATCTATCATAAAGCATGCATGGGTAGGATCCATATGAACATGATACATACTACCTAGGTTCATGGCATTCAACGTAGAACATGCATAGGTTTACTTAACCATATATCTATCATAGGCGTTTAACCTAAAACATGCATCATTCTACATAAACATGAGGCCTACTTCACAACACATGTGTTCATGGTATAGGGCTTAAAACATTCATGAATGAAACCTACTAAAACATGGTATCTAACATAATCATACAAGATCATGAAGCATAGCACATAAGGTTAGGGTTTTAGGTAACCTAACATTCATACCACATGCTTGAACATATATATACATCATAATAAGCCATAAACAAGTATTCTTGGAACCCTAACTCATCCCAAACCCTAGTTAAGGTGCTTGGCCGAAAGTTGGAAGAAGAGATATCCTATCATTCAAGTAACATGTGAGGTACCATAAGTAATGAAAAGCCCATACATTACCTATAATGCCATAGGAAACCATTAGAACCCATAGTTGGAGCTAACCCTAATTTCTTAGTCCTAGATTAGGTCTTGGCCGAAACCCTAAAGGCCCACAAGTCCATGGAAAATTCATATAGGTCACAATTAACATCCAAAACCATACATACAATGCCATAGGAAGCCATTTGAACCCATGATTGGGCTAACCCTAAGTCCTAGACCCACATCTTGGTCTTGGCCGAAACCCTAGAGGGTCACAAGTACATGGAAAAATTCATATCATTCACAATTAATATCCATTCTATCATAAGGAATCATAATAAACATGCTTGAAGGGTTGGATTTAATCCTAACCATGAAACATGGATGGTGGCCGAAACTTGTAGAGGGTTCTAGGGTGCTACAAAAATTCCCAAATCATAATTTATTCTTTATTCATCATGAGAAAGCATTAGGAAACATAAATGAGGTTTAAACATCCTTTTAGACTCAAAAACTTGCTTTGGCCGAAAGTTAAAGAAGCCCTAGTTCATGGTTTTCTCAACCTAGAGCCCAAACAAAACTTTAAATCATGAAAGATAACATCAAAACTATTATACCACAGGTGAGGGAGTCTTACCTTGTTGTCTTGGTTATAGACCTTAAATAGAGAAGAGGATGAAGACCTTCTTGACCTTAGACCACTCCTAGCCCTTGTAGCCTTGTAGGAGAACTTGGATCTTCAAGAGGGAGTCCTCTTGTGGACTTTTCCAAGGGGAAAAATCCCCTTGTGGCTCACGGAAAGAAGAAGCAAGGAGGAGGAAGAAGAGAAGAGGAAGAGCCTTGGTGGAAGAAGAAAATAAGAAAAGTAACTCCAATGTCTCTTCCCTTCTCATCTACTTCTTTTATACTAAATGAAGGGCAAGTGAAGGGGCATAGTGCCTCCTCTCATGGTGACTCTTCACTTCCTTTTAGCCTTTAACAACAATCCTTTTCCTTTCCCACTAGCACTCCCTTGCTAGGTGAATTGGTTAGTACATGCATGATGAGGCTTTGCCTCTACCTTAGGTCCAAGGTTCAATCCTTGGTGCATGCACTTTATTTTTATTCCTTTTTCTTTTATTTTTGGCAAGGCCCACATAAGGCCCAAGAGTCATGCTAATATTCCTAATTGAAACCCATTTCTATTTATGTTAAATTCTACCTAAGATCCACTAATAACCATGGTACTAGAAGAGCCCATGTAAGGCCCATTAATACTTAGCTTTTAATCCATATAAAGAATTATACTAAGGTTCATACTAGTATTCCTATGTTACTCACGAATCCATATAGGCATGATCAATATTTAAAAAAATATTGAGAGGATTTTACGGGCGTTACAATCCCCCATACCTCGTGAAAGTTCGTCCTCGAACTTAGAATAGCTCCGGGTACTTGCGTCTCATCTCGTCCTCGCGTTCCCAAGTAGCTTCCTCGAACCTTTGACTTTGCCATAGGACCTTGACTAAGGGTACCTCCTTGTTCCTTAGCTTTTTGATTTCCTGATCCAGGATCTGGATAGGTCGGCTTTCAAAACTTAGGTCCTCCTGCACTTGTACTGTCTGCGGCTCGATCACTTGGTCGGCGTTTGGAATACACTTCTTGAGCATCGACACATGAAACACGTTATGAATAGCCGACATCTCTTGGGGCAGCTCCAGCTCATAAGCCACCCTGCCGACCCTTTTCAGGATCTAGTACGGTCCCACATAACGCGGACTTAGTTTTCCTTTCTTCCCAAATCTCGTTACCCCTTTCATAGGAGCCACTTTGAGGAATACCAAATCTCCAACCTCGAATTCCAGTGGCCTACGCCGGACATCTGCATAATTCTTTTGCCGCTCTGAGCAGCCTCTATCCACTGTCGGATGTTCTGTATAGCTCGGGTGGTGCCGTCGATAAAATCCGTCTTGAGTCCCATTTCCTTCTTTTCACCACCTTCGTACCAACAGATCGGAGACCTACATCTCCTCCCATACAAAGCTTCATAAGGGGTCATTCCGATAGTAGCTTGGTAGCTATTATTGTAAGCGAATTCCGCTAAACATAGATATCGGCACCAACTCCCTTTGAAATCCAGGGCACAAGCCCGCAACATGTCCTCCAGTACTTGATTCACTCGTTCAGTTTGCCCGTCAGTCTGAGGGTGAAAAGCGGTGCTGAATCGTAGTTTAGTGCCGAGAGACTTCTGGACGCACTCCCAAAAATGTGAGGTAAAGCGACCATCCCTATCTGAGATGATGGTCTTGGGAACTCCATGAAGTCTGATTATCTCCTTAGCATATAATTGAGCTAGTTGCTCAATCGAATAAGTCATCTTGATTGCTAGGAAGTGAGCAGACTTCGTCAACCTGTCCACAATTACCCATATCGCATCATATCCATTCGTATCCTGGGAAGCCCTGAAATGAAATCCATAGAGATATCTTCCCATTTCCATTCCGAAATTGGAAGTGGCTGCAGAACTCCTCCGGGTCGCTGGTGTTCTGCTTTCACTCGTTGACAGGTCAGGCAAGTGCTGACATGCTGAGCCACGTCTCTCTTCATACCGGACCACCAGAATTTCTCCTTCAGGTCTCGATACATTTTGGTGGATCCCGGATGCATCGAATAAGGGGTTCCGTGAGCTTCTGCTAATATTTCTCTCCACAGCTCCGGATCATTAGGGATACATAGACGATCCCTAAGGTATATTACTCCCCCGTCGGCGATACGAAAATCATCGCCCTTTCCTTCTAGGATCTCCTGCTTGATTCTCTGAAGACTCGGATCACCATTTTGTTTTCCAATATGTCCTCGAACAACGTCGGTGATATTGTCATGGTAGAAAGCCGTCCGGAGATGACCTCGACCCCAAAATTCATAATTTCTCTTTCGAGTGGCCGGGGTAATATAGATATGGACATCAAGGTGGCACTGGACTTCCGACTGAGTGCATCGGCCACTTTGTTTGCCTTCCCTGGATGGTAGAAGATCTCACAGTCGTAGTCCTTCACCAACTCAAGCCATCGGCGTTGTCTCATATTTAAGTCTTTCTGAGTGAAGAAGTATCGCAGACTCTGGTGGTCTGTATAAATCCTACACTGCGCTCCATATAGATAATGCCTCCATATCTTAAGAGCGAAGACCACAGCGGCCAGTTCTAGATCATGAGTGGGGTAGTTCTGTTCATGTTCTTTGAGTTGCCTAGAGGCGTAGGCAATGACCTTTCCACTCTGCATAAGTACAGCTCCAAGTCCCAGTTTGGAGGCGTCGCTGTACATGTCGAAGCTCTGGTTACTTTCCGGAAGGGTAAGAATTGGAGCACTCGTAAGTCTCCTTTTTAGCTCCAAGAAACTCCTCTCGCAGTTTTCCGTCCATTCGTACTTTTTATCCTTCCGGGTGAGAGCCGTTAGAGGGGCTGCAATTCTTGCGAAGTCCTCCACAAATTTTCGATAATAGCCCGCCAGCCCGAGAAAGCTTCTGATTTCGCTGGCGTTCTTTGGCCGGCTCCAGTTATTCACAGCTTCAATCTTTGTTGGGTCTACCATAACCCCGTCTTTGGAAATAATATGACCCAAAAAGCCTACTTGGTCGAGCCAGAACTCACATTTGGAGAACTTTGCGTACAGTTGCTTTTCCCGAAGAATCTGTAATACCATCTTCAGGTGCTCGGCGTGCTCTTCTTGGTTTCTCGAATAAATAAGGATATCGTCTATGAAGACGATTACAAATTTGTGGCGAAAAGGCGAGAATACCCGATTCATAAGGTCCATAAACATCGCAGGAGCATTTGTCACGCCGAAGGGCATAACGACAAATTCAAAATGTCCGTACCTCGTTCGGAATGCCGTCTTCGGAATATCATCCTGTTTTACCCTGACTTGATGATAACCAGACCTCAAATCGATCTTAGAGAAAATGGTGGCTCCCTTCAACTGGTCAAACAGGTCATCTATCCTCGGGAGGGGATACCTGTTCTTAATCGTCACGTTGTTCAGCGCTCGGTAATCTATGCACATTCACATAGATCCGTCTTTCTTCCTCACAAACAGTACCGGAGCTCCCCATGGAGAATGACTAGGGCGAATAAGTCCCTTATCGAGGAACTCCTGCAGCTGTTCTTAGAGCTCCTTTAATTCAACCGGCGCCATACGGTAAGGTGCCTTGGAGATCGGGTTAGTACCAGGAACCAATTCGATCTCGAATTCCACTTCTCTATCAGGAGCTAATCCTGGTAATTCATTTGGGAATACCTCTGGGTAATTGCATACAACCCTGACATCTTCCAGCTTTTGGTCCTTTATTTGACTTGCGTCAACCACATGTGCCAGAAATCCAATATATCCCTTGTCTAACATCTTCTGTGCTTTGAGAGTCGATAAGATTTTCCCGGTTCTTTTCCTTGGCTCTCCGATAAATTTGAATATAGAATCTGCCTCGGGTTGAAAGACCACCTTTCGCTTACGGCACTCAATAGAGGCACCGTATTTGTTCAGGAAATCCATTCCCAGTATAACATCATAATCCTGCATGTCGAGTACTATCAGATCGCAGTAGAGTTCTCTTTCTGTGATTCCGACCGGCACAGCACGCAGCACGTGAGTGGATGTCATTATTTCTCCCGAAGGCAGGGTCGTTAAGAACTTACAGTCTAAAACTTGTGGAGACATATCTATCTTCTTAGTGTATGGCACAGAAATGAACGAGTGTGTTGCCCCAGTATCAAATAATGCAGTAGCGTACTGATTGAAATAAGTATCTGACCTGTGACAACCGTAGAAGCCTACGTAGTGTCCTCCTTGGTAACAGAGAAAACCCTGGCATTCGTCACAGTTGGTGGGGCCTCCAACATCGGGGTACCTTCCAGCTCAGCTTGCATATAGTGTAGTTTCGCTGGTGCACCCTGGTACTGAACGAGTTGTTAGGGAGGGGCCTGGTTCTTAGTAGGACAATAAGCAGCCATATGCCCTTCCACTCCGCAGATGAAACACCGGTTTGTACCTTTGAGGCATTCCCCGGGGTGCCTTTTTCCGCATGTCGCGCACGAGGAAAGCTTGGACTGTTTATTTGCTGGGCCCCCTTGGGGGTTGTTCCATGGCTTCCGTTTACCACTTTGGTCTCCCTTCCAGTTAGCGTTGGTACTCTGGGGTTTCTGACCTCCTGAGTGATAATTAAAGGGAAGAACATCAGGGATAATGAAAGGAAGAATCGAGAATCTCGGAGTGAACTTGATTCTTACTTTCATTTAGCGCCTTCCTTTGCTGATTGATATTGTTCAGATAATACTCAGTGAGTAGGGCACTATTGAACAGCTCCTCGGCGGTCTGCAATCTATTAACTCCGCCGACCACATTCAGGGCTATTTCGGGCCGTAACATCTTCAGCATAAGTTGGACCCTTTCTTTCTCGGTGCGGACCAGCTCGGGGCATAGGCGAGCCAGTCGGTTGAATTTCTTCACGGCTTCATTGACCGAGAGGTCGCCCTGTCGGAATTCCGTGAACTCGTCGTAATGTTTGTTTGTGACACGCATGTCCACCACATTCTGGCATCCCCAGAAAGGCAAAATGATGCGCACTTGATCTTCTCATGTTCAGGCCAGTCCAGCAGCTCCATTGTACTCTCCACTGTCTTGAACCACGCTTGGGCGTCCCAGGGTTCGCTAGTACCCGAGAAATTTTTCGGTTTCAGCCTCAACCACTGAATCAGATAAGCCTCTTGTCGTGCTACAGTGGCAGGGCCTATCAGAGGGGCTTGCGTAACCGTAGGCGTGACGGGTAACACCGTCGGTGGAGTGGTAGAATTTTCTTGCCGGTTCATCAGGGTATTAATGGTTTGCTGCTACTCGGTAACCTGACGCTAAAGTTCGGTCACCAATTGCATCAGGTCGGGCGATGTAGTAGTCTCAGTAATTCTGTTACTCTGTCTTCAAGCCATGCTTTTCTTCATAAAAGACAAGTAAGGCTAATATAAGTTTTTGTTATTCCTACCCGCATATCAAATTATAAAGTATTCAATTTCATAAAATAAGGTAAAGTATCGTTCATATTTACATATCCTAAAAGTACTTTCTATCATAAGGTATCATTCATACTTGCATATTCTAGAATCATAAGGTATCATCCATACTTGCATATTCTAGAATCATTAAAGAAAATAAGGTACGCATAGAGGTACTTAGTTGGAAGCTGCAGGAAGAAGGCTTGATGTGTGTGTAGTGAGATGGCAAACTGCTCTGATACCAACCTGTAACGCCCGCCTTTTTCCACACCTTACGGTGTAGCGAGAGGCGGCATTACGCCAATATACATATAGGCATATGATCATCGTAATGCAGCGGAATAATTTAAAACTTTATACATACATGCAACTAACACTTGAATTATGTAGACATGTCTTAACTATCATTCCTAAACATTGTGACATGGTAACTTAGCATGTTAACATCGTACGTAACATCATGATATGAAAATCACATAAATCATCCATAGGCAACATAAGTAGTAAGTTATTCTTTAGGCATAACTATCATAAGTATAGCATGAAACTTAAGAAGACAATGCAAAACATAAGACATGTGACAAGGTATAAATATGAGAATCTTTTTCTTTTTCCTTTGCCATGTCACTACCACACACACACTCTTTCCCCTCCTGCTGCTTCCCTTAATATCCTCTTGCTTGATCTGCGGTATAAGAAAATAAAACTATAAGCACATAGGCTTAGTAAGACCCTTTCCTACTCACCAAAACCATCCATTACATAAAATAAAACATATAACGTACTTATCATGGAGAAGTTCTTGATATAAAACCTAAGCATATGAAATACTAACATTGCATGGTTCTTGACATAAACATAAGCATATGAACACTTAACATGACATGGTTCTTAACATAAAACATAAGCATATGAAACCTTTAACATGGCATGGTACTTGACATAAATATGAGTACAACATATACTTAACATGGATGCATAACATGAATGGATGCATGAGTCAAATGCATATAACCTAAGGATGCTTATTTGAAAATCATACTTATAAATACTTAAATATAATCATCACATCATGGGGGCCCTGGCTTGTACCACATACATGCATCATATGTGTGCATCCCTAAGTAAATGCGACGTAGCTAATCTCGACCTACTAGGGTAAGGACAGCTACGGTAGTCCCAAAACCGACGCTTTCATGAGGAGCCCATCCCAGTTGGACAGCTGCGGTAGTCCCAGAACCGGGGATAGCTGCGGTACTCCCACACCGAGGCTTTCATGAGGAGCCCATACCTTGGACCCTTACTTTGGTCGGGTACAAGCCCATTCATAAAGTAAAATAGCTTCACATGCTTCATCATTCATAGGACATTCATATCATATTTAAAGACATAAACATGATCTTATTACATGAAGCATGGCATAAAACATACTTAGCATTTCATCATTCATAGTTAATGCATAACATCATTATGCCCTAAAGGCATGAACATCTTCATCATTCATCATCTTCCTTCATAAGGTATGTCATGCATACATCATTATGCCTTAGAGGCATGAACATCATTTTCATTCATCATCTTTATTCATAAAGCATGTCATACATACATAATTATGCCTTAAGGCATAACATCATCTTCGTTCATAAAGCATGCATGATCATGGTACATAGGGTAAACATGCATATATAGTTTTCTTTTCATACAGGGTACATATCACATAGCATACATGATCATGGTATCTATCATAAAGCATGCATGGGTAGGATCCATATGAACATAATACATACTACCCAGGTTCATGGCATTCAACGTAGAACATGCATAGGTTTACTTAACCATATATCTATCATAGGCGTTTAACCTAAAACATGCATCATTCTACACAAACATGAGGCCTACTTCATAACACATGTGTTCATGGTATAGGGATTAAAACTTTCATGAATGAAACCTACTAAAACATGGTATCTAACATAAGCATACAAGATCATGAAGCATAGCACATAAGGTTAGGGTTTTAGGTAACCTAATATTCATAACACATGCTTGAACATATATATACATCATAATAAGCCATAAACAAGTATTCTTGGAACCCTAACTCATCCCAAACCCTAGTTAAGGTGCTTGGCCGAAAGTTGGAAGAAGAGACATACTATCATTCAAGTAACATGTGAGGTACCAAAAGTAAAGAAAAGCCCATACATTACCTATAATATCATAGGAAACCATTAGAACCCATAGTTGGAGCTAACCCTAATTTCATAGTCCTAGATTAGGTCTTGGCCAAAACCCTAAAGGCCCACAAGTCCATGGAAAATTCATATAGGTCACAATTAACATCCAAAACCTTACATAGAATGCCATAGGAAGCCATTTGAACCCATGATTGGGCTATCCCTAAGTCCTAGACCCACATCTTGATCTTGGCCGAATCCCTAGAGGGTCACAAGTACATGGAAAAATTCATATCATTCACAATTAATATCCATTCTATCATAAGGAATCATAATAAACATGCTTGAAGGGTTGGATTTAATCCTAACCATGAAACATGGATGGTGGCCGAAACTTGTAGAGGGTTCTAGGGTGCTACAAAAATTCTCAAATCATAATTTATTCTTTATTCATCATGAGAAAGCATTAGGATACATAAATGAGGTTTAAACATCCTTTTAGACTGAAAAACATGCTTTGGCCGAAAGTTAAAGAAGCCCTAGTTCATGGTTTTCTCAACCTAGAGCCAAACAAAACTTTAAATCATGTAAGATAACATCAAAACTATTATACCACAGGTGAGGGAGTCTTATCCTTGTTGTCTTGGTTATCTACCTTAAATAGAGAAGAGGATGAAGACCTTCTTGACCTTAGACCACTCCTAGCCCTTGTAGCCTTGTAGGAGAACTTGGATCTTCAAGAGGGAGTCCTCTTGTGGACGTTTCCAAGGGGAAGAATCTCCTTGTGGCTCACAGCAAGAAGAAGCAAGGAGGAGGAAGAAGAGAAGAGGAAGAGCCTTGGTGGAAGGAGAAAATAAGAAAAGTAACTCCAATGTCTCTTCCCTTCTCATCTACTGCTTTTATACTAAATGAAGGGCAAGTGAAGGGGCATAGTGCCTCCTCTCATGGTAACTCTTCACTTCCTTTTAGCCTTTAACAACAATCCTTTTCCTTTCCCACTAGCACTCCCTTGCTAGGTGAATTGGTTAGTACATGCATGATGAGGCTTTGCCTCTACCTTAGGTCCAAGATTCAATCCTTGGTGCATGCATTTTATTTTTATTCCTTTTTCTTTTATTTTTGACAAGGCCCACATAAGGCCCACCAAGAGTCATGCTAATATTCCTAATTGAAACCCATTTCTATTTATGTTAAATTCTACCTAAGATCCACTAATAACCATGGTACTATAAGAGCCCATGTAAGGCCCATTAATACTTAGCTTTTAATCCATATAAAAAATTATACTAAGGTTCATACTAGTATTCCTATGTTACTCACGAATCCATATAGGCATGATCAATATTTAAAAAAAATATTGAGAGGATTTTCGGGCGTTACAATTACAACATAATGTGATTGCTCTGGGCAAACCAGGAATTACATCTAAGTCCATCTTGAGGTTCTTGAACCATATAGCTTTCTTGGTCGCCTCAGAGGCTGCCATATACTAAGCTTCCATGGTGGAGTTCGCGACACAGCCGTTGCGCATCACTCTTCCAGACTATAGTTCCACCTCCTAAAGTAAACACAATACCCCGAGGAATACTTATATTTATCCCTATCTCATTCGATGTCTGTATTCGTATTACCCATGGGGAATTGGTCTGCCCGGTAAACCAGCTTATAATCCTTAGTCCTTCTTAGCCACTAATATATACTTTTACTGCAATCCAATTTCCTTGACCTGGGTTACTCTGATATCTACTAACCATGCCCATGGCAAAGTAGATATTCGGTCTCATTTTTAGCATACATGAGGCTTCCTTCAGCCGATGCATAAGGAACTACCTTCACCTCCTCTATCTACTTAGATGTTTTTAGAACACATCTCCTTAGTTAGAGTAGCTCCATGACTGAAAAGTACAAAACTTTTCTTGGAGCTAAAATGAGCTAGGACAGTGTCTATTTATGAAGCTTGAGATAAACACAACATCCTTCTCTAATGATCCCTTAGAACTTTGATCCCCAAGGATGTGTCCTGCTTCTCCTAAGTTCTTCATATTAACTGTTCGGACAACCATACCCTTATGTCTGATAATACTTTGTTATTGTTCCAATCAACAAAATATTATCTACGTATAGTACAAGAATACCACTACGTTTCAGTCACATTCCTTACATACACAAATCTCATCCGTCCTTTGAACAAATTCATATAACTGGATTATCTCTTCAAAGCGGATATTCCTCGTCATAGGTCCAGGGATCTTGATTCATGGTCGCCAGGGACCAAGTCCGAAGACTCTCTCAATAACATGAATATTTCAGATTGACTAACAACCCTCCCACTATGACAAGGTACCACCTGTGTATCTTTTGTGACACGCGGTGCAGTGACTTGTGATATATCTTCTTGTATAGTTGGTACTAAGGTCGGAACGTCCCCTTTTAATTCTTCAAGAACTAGTCTACTCATAAGCTTGTGGTTCATCACATAGTCTTCTTCTAAGAATCTGGCATTCGTGCTAACAATTACCTTCTGATCTTTAGGACTATAGAACATACCACCTTTCATCACTCTAGGATAGCCTACGAACAGACGCACTTCTGTACGAGATTCCAACTTATCAGTATCTCCCTTCAGCAGATGTGATGAACTACCCCAAATCTGAATATGTCTTAGACTAGGCTTTCGCCCAGTTCTCATTTCTATGGGAGTAGAGAGTACTGATCTAGATGGTATCAAGTATGTACTCTGCCGTTTCCAGAGCACATCCCCAAAATGAATTTGGTAACTCGAAGCAGCTCATCATTATCCTAATCATCACCATAAGAGTCTTTTTCCTTCTTTCTGCTGCATCGTTCTGTTGGGGTGTACTGGGTGCAGATAATTGGGATTGACTCCCAACCTTTGATTAGCAGTCCTAAAACTCTCCCAAGAGGTACTTACAACCATGATTGATCGTAGTGTCGCGATACTTTTACCTTGATGTTTATCCGCATCAACCTTGAACTCTTTGATCTCATCAAAGTATTCAGACTTGCGGTGCAACAAGTAAATGTATCTATACCTTGAATAATTGTACATAAAATAGATGAAGTATTCAAGGCTACCTCTATCCTGGATAGACTTAGGACCTACATAAATCAGAATGAACCAACTCTAACACATCTTTGGCTCTATACCCCACGGCCTTGAAAAGCCTCTTGGTCATCTTACCTTCCAAGCAAGATTCAAAGGTTAGGAAGTTTTCCATCACCAATGAACCCAAGGGCCCATCGGCTATCAACCCAAGACCAAGCCTTAGATGCCAAAGATATGTTTGGTTCATCTCAGAAGGAACCTTTTCTCTTATTTTGGTTAGATGATGGGCTATAACTTCTAAATGCATCATGGGAGATTTTGGTTCTAAAATGCACAAATTGTTTATCCATGTTCCTAAACAGATAATCTTTCTATTCCACTTTTCATAATAAAAAGCAATAGAATATCTATTAGGTACATAAAAGCAATCTCTTTAAAACCAAAACTTTATTATCATATCTAATAGACAAATAAATAACTCCCACTCCAATATCATCTCCGTAGCCTATCCATGTAGATGATGATTTCCCCTTCTGCTAGCTGTCGGTTTCCTGGAACTCCTGCAAAGAGTTGCAGACATGATCAGTGGCTCCCGTATCTACACACAGATACCGGTAGATAACACCGCTAAATATGTTTCAATGACTAAACACAAAGAAAATGTTGGTGCTGGAAGCACCAAAGTCAAACCTGTGTTTTGATAATGGCAAAGGATTCAGAAGTTAAGGTTTTGTTGTGATCTAGCAATGCTACTCAAGTGTGCAGGAAAGTCCAAGGTACACTAGGCACGAAGTCCTGATTCTAAGAATTGGGCACTAAGTCCTGGCCGTGGGCTGGACACCTAAGTCCTGACAAAAGGTTGGGCAATAAATCCTGGTCATGGACTGGGCACCAATGACCTGGTGAGTGAAGCTGGGCAATAAGTCCTGGCTGAGAGCTGGGCAACGAAGACCTGGTGAGTGAAGTTGGGCAATAAGTGCTGGTCGCGGACTGGGCACGAAGACCTGATCCGGGGATTGGGAAAAAGTCCAATCGGAGGAGCCGGTTGGCAAAAAGGTAAACTCTCCTAAGAGGAGTAGGTGAGGATGCGTTCCCGTAGGAGGGAATATTAGGCGCGGTTCAACCTAGGGTTCCATTTGGGAGGCTCAAAGTCAGAACCAAGATAGCTCAGGCTATTAATCATACTTAAATGATATTATATTATTTATTATTTGTGTTTTGGAACTAACCCTGGTTGCAGGAACGAAGGGTGAAAGGTTTCTACTCCCAGGCGCCTCAATGGTGTAAGGCGCCCTGTTTGACTAGACACCTGTGTTGAGATAGGCGCCCTATACAAGGTGAATTCCAGGCACAATCGAAGCAAGCCTCCAGAACTGCATATGAGGCACCTATGTTAACACAGGCGCCCCAGTCAGTTCAGGCGCCCCAGTTGAAGGGATAAGCGCTGGCAAAGTCTGCCGATTGAGTTTTGCGTAGGATAGGCCATGTGTCAGGTGCCCCTTCAACACAGGCACCCCAGCTACGACTATATAAAGGGGTTCACCCCCTTGGCTTCAAATACAACATTCTTCTACGCATTCTTTCAAGCGCTCTACTCCAAAAGCTTCATGCTCAAGACTCAAGCGCCAACGATGACCCGCGGCTCTGACATTCTAATCTTCCGATCGTCGGTATAATTTTCATTTAATTGTTGTATTTTAAATTCTATATTTGTACTCAAGTTGTAATAATTTTATGGAATATAGAATTGCCCATCGTAAACGGTCAAGGACCGTGGGCCTTGGAGTAGGAGCCGACTGCGACTCCGAACCAAGTAAAAACAAACGTGTTAGCGTTGTTTTGATTTTTCGCTGCGCAATTAATCTAAGTTTTTCGAAAAATTTGTCGATCGATATTCACCCCCCCCCCCCCCCCCGCCTTTATCTATTCAAACTGATCCCACAAGTGTATCAGAGCGGGTGGCTCAATCTTGGTGCAACCACCAGTTGAGCATTTTTCAAATTTTCAAATTTTAAATATTTCTTTTCGCTCGTATTTTTCTCATTAATCGAGGTTGGTGCAACACCACTCGATTTTTTTTCTGCCGCACTACTAATCCAGGACTTAGTCGTGGAAAGTGTTGGTGCAAGATGCATAAGTGATGTCCTCCTCAAGTGTTTCAATGTTTAACAATATGCTAAGTTAGTGATACATTGAACAAGGGAAGGGTTAGTCAAGAAAATAGTACAAAAGTGAAGGAAAGTCCTAGTTAACCTAAGCAATAAGTCCTGGTTTGAAGAATTGAGCACTATATCCTGATCATGGATTGTGCAATAAGTCTTGGTCGAGGGCTGGCACTGATGTCCAAACATAGGGTTGGGCAATAAGTCATGGTCGTGGACTGAGCACGAAGTCCTGGTGAGTGAAGCTGACCAAAAGTCCTAATGAGTGAAGTTAGGCAATAAGTCCTGGTCGTGGACTGGGCACAAAGTCCTAGTGAGTGAAGCTGGGCAATAGTCCTAATGAGTGAAGTTAGGCACGAAGTTCTGGTCGTGAGATTAGGCAAAAGTCCTGGTGAGTGAAGCTGGGCAAAAGTCCAACCGGATGGTCGGGTGGCAACCGTCTCCTAAGAGGAGTAGGTGAAAGGCGTGTTCCCCGGGATGGGAACATAAGTGTCGGTTCGACCTAGGGTTTCACAGGAAATTTGAAGTCACAACCAATTCGTTAAGGTTAAGAATATATCTCTGCATATTTGTCTTGTCTTTGATTCTATCGTAGGTACCTAAAGTTAGAAGCAAGACAGAAGAGAAAACAAGTTGCTTGGAAAGACCTATAGGGCGCCTGTATTGAAACAGGCGCCCTAGAGCTTTAGGGCACCCTGGACTGGGCAGCCCCTCCCAGGCACCTGTTAACTCAGGCGCCTGAGGGCTCCCAGGTGCCTGTGTTGATACAGGCGCCTGGGAAGGGGGAGCTTATCCCTGCTACGAATTCGGCACGAAGATGATGTTGACCAAGCCTTTTGAGGCAACCCCTTCAACACAAGCGCCCAGTAAAAGACTATATAAAGGGGCTTCGACCCCTCAACTCAGTACACAAATTCTAAGATCATTTTGAGCTTTCTAAGTGATGAAAAAGCGCTAAAGACAAAGCTCTACGACCAAGGAGGCTCCGGGAGGAAGTGCGTGACACTTCGGAGTTCCAGATCGGTCGAGTCTTCAACTCTTTTGTTTGGTTTGAATTTACATTCCGCACTTATTTTTCTCTATCTTTTTTATTGTAAATCATGCACTGTAAGACGGGTTTCTCCGCCTCCAGAAAATTCAGAAAGGAGACCATTAGTGGACGGGTGTTTCCCATGCTTAGACCTTCAACATACTGATCCTGGGGGGTTGGGAACCAAGTAAAAAATCGCATGTGCACTTTGTTATTTGATCGTTCTTTCTATTTTCCGTTGCTACTAACTCTGTATCTAGAACGAACCTTGAAAGTCTACGAAAGACGAGTTTCAGCAAGAATTTTTATAAACGTTGATAATCACCCCCCCCCCCTCTCTATCGATGGCACCGGTCCTCATAAGTGGTATCAGAGCCTAGTAGCTCTTCACCGGACTAACAGCCAATGGAGCAAAAAGGCCAGGAGTTGAGGGGGAGCCCAGGGGTGAATCAGGTAATTTATTTTTAAGTGTGTCAATTTTTAAATTTCATATTATGTGTTTCAATTGCAGGGAGAGAAGACACTATAAAAATCAGTGTCCTACTCGTAAGGCTCGATCTTCACCACCGGCAGCAAAGGAGGTACCAGCACCCGAAGTCTGGCGGGACAAGAGTCACATCAAATGCTTCAAATGTGAAAAATACGGACACTACAAGAATCAGTGTCCGTCAAAGGTACGAAAAATTTACATTCATAAAGATTTTCAAATTCCTGCACTATCTTATGATAATAACTTAGATAATTTTTCTGAAAATTTAAACTGTGTGCATAGTCAAATCAATATTTGCATGACCAATTACAAAATGTAGATAAGGTTAAAATTTTAGAAATTAACCATTTAATCCTTAACATCAATGGAGTATTTCTAAAATTAATTCTGAAAATTGCAAGGATAAGTCTGAAATTAAATCTAAAAATGTTAATGATAATTCTGAAATTAATTCAGAAAATATTAAGGATAATTCAGAAATTAATCCTGAAAATATTGAAAATATTTCTGAGGATAAGGATGATTTTTCTGAGGATATTTCTGAGGATGTTGAAGATAATGCTGAGGATAACTTTGAGGATATTGAAAATAAAATATCTTTAGATAATAATTTAATTATTAATTTCTTAAATGATCTTGAAAATAATTATAAAACATTAACTAGTAGCCCTGAAAACTACTTCACTTACTATGAAGATGAATTTTCTAGAATCAAAGCTACAGTTAATAAAATTTACAAAAATTCAAACAAATCAGAATTGTTAGAAAAACTTAAAAAATTAAATAAAGAAGAAATAGTAGATAAATCAGATATTTTTGAAATAATGAAGATGATGCAATTAAACCCACAGCTATTAACTAACCCAAAAAGCTTGAAACTTAAATCAAAGTAAATCTTAGCAACCTTAATTAATTCAATCCTTAATTATTTAATCCTATTTAATCCTTAATTATTTAATCCTAATTAATTTTAATTAATCCTTAATTAATTTCATTTTAAATCCTTAATTTAACTCTTAACTAGTCCGGCATAATCGGATTGAGCGGGATTACTCAAACGCAAATTTTGATCAAATCACACATCACAGTATACCAAGCCTTCTAATTCCTTAAGGGTATCTAAAAGATTCCAATATAACTAGGAAGACTAAATACACACATGATGGACATGCAATTTATGTATTTGAATCTTCGTATCGAGAATTAACTATATATAATAATAATTATATATATATATATATATGTCAATTTTTATTATTAATTAAATGAAAAGTAATTTTATTTCATCATGGATTCATGTCAATATAAGATATAGTATTATTTTTTATAATATAAAATATTAATGGTGATTATAAATTTTATATGGGTGGTGGATGTGGATGCGATCTAAAGTTTACTTTGCTTTGATAGGGGTGTGCCAAGCCTGTACTATAGTGCAACACACAGGCTGTTAGTAATATGAGAGAAGTGTCCTAAGGCAATCGCCTTATGATTGTAAATATTTATTTTAATAAATGAAAATTCACTATTTGAGTATACATGTTTGTGTATTTGATTGGGATCTTAAACTCATTTACTGAATGTCCGCAATACAATTTACAGCATGAGAGAATTTGTGATGGAATCACAACTAGTGATAATCTCTACATGTGCAATTGTGAAGTATTGAAAATATCCCTAGTCGATGAATTGATAAATACGGACACTATCAATTCTGTTGAGACTAGCATGGGTAATTCTCTAATCAGCTGATTCTCACTGGCTGGTGACATTGGGATGTCCGGAGATAAACATGAATGCTAGTTAAGGGAACTAGTTCATTGGAGTGACTAGCTGTAAAACTTCATATGGTAATCTACATATAGATATGTCAATGAAAGTTATTACTGCAGCTTAAGTGCGATGTTCCTTTGACTTGCGGTGTTCAAGTCATCTTGGTCACGGAGACTTATACTTTGACATCTTAAGCAAGCATCTCTAAGGAGGTGTGGACCCAGGATGGTTGGGTATAAGCCAAAGTGCCCGAAGATGTTTGAACAGCCTACAAAGGATTCACCACTCCTTGCGAGGAGATGTATACCCAAGGCCTATCGTCGGATTGTTACTCGAAGTCTCTGGCCAGAGCATGACATGTTCCGAGTATGAATCTCTAGGAAACATGAGAGTAATTAGAATCCGTTGGACGAGAAAGATATTACTTGGGCTAGGTGTGACATAGTCAGCCTAGTGGGGACTGACACACATAGACCGTGTCCTGAACCAAGTGGGTATAAGATGGTGAAGGGAATGAGGCACAACTCATTATAGCTGCTGAAGGGTTTTAGAATTATTTCTGAGGTCAACCGTTGATCTTTCGATTAATTGGGGGTCATGATGTACTACTAGGTGCCACTCATAATCGTTCTATAATTAGTTGATTATAGACGGCCAACATAAATCGAAAGCCTATTTAGTCACACGCACTACGAGTAATCTGAGGGATTTAAAACGAGTTGAAAATTGGATTTTCCAATCAAGAGAAATAAGTCGAATCTGAATTTATCAGAGGCGCATCGGAAGCTTAAAATGGCTAAGTCTTTTGAAGGCTTATTGGACGAATTAAATGAGTTTAATTCGTAAGGGTTTTGGCTTGGTGTGGCCGGCCAAAGAGGGTGCCCACCCTCTTTGGTTTGGCCGGCCACAATAAAGGAAGGAAACCAATTTATTTGGTTTAAATTATAAAATAAATCAAGCGCGATTTATTTTATAAAATTATGGATAAATAAATTTATATAAAGAAATTTATATAAAGAGATTTATTTTCATGGAAATTAAAATAAACCTTGGATTGGTTTATTTTATAAAATCAATTATGAATTGATTTTTCCATGATAAGAAAAATTTATATAATAAATTTATTCTTTTTATGGAAATTAAAATGAACCATGGATTGGTTTATTTTATTTTATAAAATCAATTATGAATTGATTTTTCCATGATAAGAAAATTTATATAATAAATTTATTCTTTTTATGGAAATTAAAATGAACCATGGATTGGTTTATTTTATTTTATAAAATCAATTATGAATTGATTTTTCCATGATAAGAAAAATTTATAATAAATTTTATTCCATAATAAAAGGGGAGTCATGGTTGTTTTTATTATAAATAGAGTTATAATAAAAACTTGGTATAACAGAATAATTCATAGAAAAATTTATAAAGATAAATTTCTTATGAAAAATTCCGTTAAGAGGAGACTTGGCGATAAAGAGGCTACTATATAAAGGTGCATAGGCAAGGCTTGGAAATAAATTTTCAAGTGATCAAGGATTCTTGCCTAGCCTCTCCTCCCCTCCCTCTCCCTCTCCAAGTGGGCGCCGGCCCTAGAAGTTCCTCCTAGGGTTGCCGTGAGCCAACTCCACCAAGAAGGCGCCGAAGAAGAAGAAGAAGCGGGTCGCGACTCCTTCCTTCCTTTCCCCGGAATCTTGATTCCGTTACTTGGTGGTTAGTTTCCATCTCTCTCTCTTGATATTCTAGTTGTGCCTTTGGAGAATCTAGTAGTTCTTGTCGGCACGAAACTCGTGGCTTTGCAAAGTCATCCCAGAGAGAACTCGGCGTGGACGTGAATAGAGGCGAAGCTTCCAAGGGACGCTACGGTTGGATCTCGTCCCTTTCTTCGAGTTACGCGAGGTACTAAGTAAATTAGTTTATTTTTCTGCAAAATTTTAATTTATGATCATGTCCACACATCATAAGGTTGCATGCTAGATATGTGGTTAAAATAATTTGAGAAATTATTTATGCTAATTCTTCCGCTGCACGTAATTAATTTTAAAAATTTACGAACCCGTATCCATGTCAACATGCACCCGGTCCCAACAGTGGTATCAGAGCCGGTTAGTGTTCGACATAATCATATAATTGTTTTGCGGAAAACTTTGTCATAATCTCAATTTTGGAAAAATTTTCGATTATGGAAATTTTCCAATTATTATAAATTTTAGATTTAGGAATTTCAAAGTTTGGAAATCCTCATGAAATTTCGCAAACGTTTGAAATATCCTAGTTTCTGAAATTTTATGATAATTGAGAAAACTTCCCATCTTTGGAAACTTTCCAATTTTGGAAATTTCTTATTTTGGAAATTTTCCAATTTTGGAAATATGTAAGTTTTTTTGTACCAGAAACTTACAATTATTCTGAAAACCTATTATGAAATCTCGCAATTTTGGGCACTTTCTTTCAAGAAAGTCTGGACAAATTTATGGATAATTAATTGACAATTAAATTCAAATTGGTTTTAAATTATCAACAAAATTTTTTATTTTGGATTGAGCCTCGGGGAGCCGTCCAATTTAAAGTTAGTTGTTGTAATTTAATTTCCCAATTTTGAATGAAATTTTCATGTTTAATTTGGTTGCGCTTCAGAAGCGGACCAAATTGAATTTACGATAAATTTCTTTTCTTTGGGTATCTGAGCCTCGGGGAGCCACCCTAAGAAAATAATTTGTTATAATTAATTAAATCCATGAATAAAATATGATTTAAGAGGTGATGCTCTTACATATTGTTGTCTCCAAAATTAATTAGGAAAATGGCTTCCTATAGAGTTTTCTTAAATGAGATTTTCATGAAAATAATATGTGGTTGAATTAAGGGAATTGTCTCTTAATTTAATAAGATTTGATTTAGAGAAATCAAAGTCTTAAACATATTATTTCCGAAATTGATTATGACAATTTAGGAAATTGTTTCCCAAAACAATTCCTTGAATAAAGTATGAAATTAGAATTAGGGAATCCGGTTCCTAATTCAATTAATGAGACTTGAAAATTAAGTCACATACATACTTTATTAAGGAAATCGTTAGTCATGACATAATTATATGTCATGAATGTGCTTAGAAAAGAAAGGATGAGACCTAAAACCCCTTACAAAATATTAAGGCTAACACCTTCCATTAATATGGTTAGAACCGGAATTTTGTTTCTCGTTTGAGTTGATGGACACATCCATGCCCGGCTTGAACCTCAACATGTTCAAACCATGGAATTAGTTTATGAATAATATAGTTGGAGTCAGAGGTCAATCCTTAGTTTTGGTTGTTGGACACATCCAAGCCTGACTAAACGGTTGAATGAGCTCCAACCATATTAAAACTATTTCTTGATTAATGAGTCAGCCTTAAGCTTGGAGCATCGATTTGTTGTGCCACAGCCAAGGTCGATGTAAAGAGAGGTGCAATTGGGTGCTATGTATAATGTTGCATACTTGTTAATGAGTTAACAACCCAATGATTTATGCAAACATTCAATTAGTTGATAGCATAAAGTGATAGTTACATATATGTGATATGTAATCGGTATATTTACCTACCTTCATAGCTAAGAATAACTTGATGGCCACAGCCATGGATGTTCTTATCTATGGTTGGATATCAACCTATTTGGAGATGTTCCTACGATCTCCCGAATTGATAAAAAGGGTTATTCAATTTGAAAATAAATAGGATTTTCTTAATGTATGTTGATACATTCTTTATCATTCTTCTCACATAAGCTCAATTTGTATTTCTAGGTTAATCACTCGATCATGTCTTCTCTGAATTTGCGTTCCATTTTGGACACCAATAAACTGACCCGGCCAAACTTCATGGACTGGCTTCGAAACCTGAGGATAGTCCTCAAGGCAGAGAAGCTTGCTTATGTCATTGAAGATCAACTTCCCAACCGTCCTCCTGAGGGTGCAACTCTAGACCAGTTAGTGGCCTATCAGAAACATGTGACTGATTCTGAACTTGCGAGTTGCATCATGCTAGCCTCTATGGTACCTGAGCTGCAAAAGCAGCATGAGCATATGGATGCTTATACCATCATCTTCCATCTTCATGAGTTATTTGAAGAGCAGGCGAGATCCGAAAGGTTCGAAGTCTCCAGACTCCTCTTCACCTCTAGGATGCAGGAAGGCACTTCTGCCTCACAGTTTGTGTTAAAGATGTTGGGGGTACATTGAGCGACTGAGCACACTCAGTTTTGCAATGGATCATGGACTAAGTATTGACTTAATTCTGCATTGTTTGCCCAAAAGTTATTCACAATTTGTGATGAACTATCGGATGAACAAGTTGGAGACTACCATTCCTGAGTTGCTCAACCTGCTGAAGACTGTAGAGTCTTCTATAAAGCAGGATCAAAAGACGGTATTGTTAGTTGGTTCCTCGAAGAAAGGTTCTAAGAGGAAGGCCAAAGAACAGAATAAAGGAAAGAAGAAAAAGGCCAAAAGGACTGAAAAGACACCAAAAGGAACTTGCCATCATTGTGGCAAGGAGGGTCACTGGCGAAGAAACTGCAAAGTTTATCTTGAGTCCTTGAAGAAGAAGGCATCCGATGCCCCATCCTCTTCAGGTATCTTCGTTATTGAATGTCACTCTATTTCCTCAAATACTTGGGTACTTGATACTGGGTGTAGCTCACATATATGTAATGACATACAGGGGCTAAGGAATAGAAGAAGACTCGTCAAAGGAGAAGAGAATTTACGAGTTGGAAATGGAGCAAAGATTGCTGCTGTTGCCATCGGAACATATTTGCTAAAGCTCCCCACTGGACGTGTCTTAGAATTGGATAATTGTTATTTTGTTCCTTCGTTAATAAAGAACATTGTATCTATTTCATGTTTGAATGAAAAGGGTTATCATTAAACTTTTAGTAACAATTGTTGTTACATAACTTTAAATGGTGTTCTTTATGGGAATGGAACTTTGTGCAATGGTATCTACACGTTAGATTTATCCGGTGACGTTTTCAATATCGAAGTTAGCAACAAATGTGCTCGAATAGATAATCGAATAGACTCCTACACGTGGCATTGTCGTCTTGGCCATGTAAGTAAGAAACGCATGACCAAATTACACCGATGTGGAATTTTAGAATCATTTGAACCCGGTTCATTTGATACATGCGAATCATGCTTAAAAGGCAAGATGGCCAAATTACCCTTTTCTGGAAAAGGTAATCCAGTGGGAGAATTGCTTGGTCTAATACATACTGATGTATGTGGACCAATGTCAACTCTTGCACAAGGAGGCTATAGCTACTTCATCACCTTTATCGATGATCACTCACGATTCGGGTATGTGTTCTTGATGAAACACAAATCTGAAGCTTTTGAGAAATTCAAAGAGTTCCGAAATGAAGTAGAGAAACAGCTTTGCAAAAGTATTAAGATACTCCGATCCGATCGGGGTGGTGAATACTTAAGTCAAGAGTTTCAAGATTATCTTAGGGACAATGGGATATTGTTCCAATGGACTCCGCCGTATACACCACAGCATAATGGTGTATCTGAGAGGCGCAACCGAACCTTGATGGACATGGTTAGGTCGATGATGAATCATGCAACTCTTCCAAAATCCTTTTGGGGCTATGCACTTAAGACCAGCTGTTTACTTGCTAAACAGAGTCCCGACCAAGGTAGTCTCTACTACTCCATATGAGACA